>SRMA01024226.1:1408-50944 GCA_007224835.1 Danionella cerebrum
TTTTTAAGCCTTTCAGTTTCTGTCCACAATAACACAGAGGCACTTCACACGCCTCACACATGAAGGAAGCTTACTTTCAAAAGTTTTCGTTGTGGTAAAAGTCCCGGGAAGATGATGTCACGCCGTGATTTGTGGGTAATATTGCGGGAATTGATCACTTTCACAATGTGATGAGGAAATATCCTTCATCGGAAGTGCTGTTAACCCCCGCCGTGTGGATTATAATGTTTTTATTGTGGAGGCTTTTGAAAGATTTTTGCGACTTTTTAATTCTTGTCTACACACGCACTCGTGGAAAATTGCGAAGATTTTTTTATTTTGTTGAATAATTTGCTCTTGGGTCTATGAGGCATGTTTCATATGTCATATGTAAATATCTCTAACTCTTTCTGTTTATGATGCAAAAATAATTATTGCTCTATCTTATGTGGTTCCAATTTTACAGGCATTTAAAAATTGATATGCAAATTGGATCGCTGGTGCTCCTGTAGGTCTTAAAGGGTTAAAGATAAGAGCGAAATGGTGCACACTCACAGATAGCATAACTCGCTTTATAACCAGAGAATTGTGACCATCAAACATTGTAAAAAAAAAAAGCAGCGAACATATAACAAGCTATACGAATTGTCAAAGAAAACGTACATCTCCTGCTTGAGAATAAAATGTTGTTTGTTCTTGGAAAAAAGTTTATGGTCTTAAAATAACATTAATATTGTTTATCGCAATTAATTTTGGAACAATATATCACACAGCAAAATTAGTTATCTTGACCGCCCTAGTGGGCTGCAGGAGTGCTGCTTTTCATCGATGGCATCATGAACGCAACAATGTTCTGCTGTAGACTGAAGGAGAAGATGCTGCATCACTCCGGGCACTTTCCCAACATGACAATGAACATTGTTAAATGAAAATTTGGGTCCTATGGCCGGGTACAACAAAGTGGCAGTAAAAAATGTAGGTGTTTGGTTCGACAGAGAACTTAAATTTGATAAGCAAATTAACAATGTTGTTAAATCTTGCTTTTTTAATTTGAGACTTTTCACGAAAGTGAAAAAATGTGTCTCTGTTAATGATCTTTTCTGAAACTCATTTTCTCACGACTCGATTACTGTAACACTTTATATACAGGAGTTGATCAAACAGCTCTGGTATGATTGTAGGCATCGAGACTGCTGACAGCTACACGCAAGTATGAGCATATTACACCAATATTGTTTTCTCTTCAATGGTTGCCAGTTCGTTTTCGAATAGAATACAAACTTTTAGTGTTCGTTTTTAAATCTTTAAATGGCTTAGCTCCCACACATCTTGAAACCTTGTCACACTTCTGTCAGATCCCCGAGATCTTCTAATCAGCAACTTTTAACAATTCTCAGTGCTAGATCAAGACTTAAGGGTCAACGCGCTTTCTCAGTTGCGCCACCGAAACTGTGGAATTTGTTACCTCTGAGTATGAAAATGTTTTCTTTGTTTTGTCTTTTGTTTTTGTTGTTTTTTCTATTTTTGTACAGCACTTTGGGCAAATAAATAAACTAAACAAACAAACAAACAAACAAACAAACAGACAATGATCCCAAACACACTTCTACAGCTACTGCTGCATTTCTGCAGAAGAACAGGATGAAGGAAACGATCGAACAAGTTAAGCATCGCTCTCTATCCAGCTCTCTGTCCGGTTCTAATAGAGGATCTCCTTGAAGAATGGGAAAAGATGAATGCTTGTTAACTTGTTAATATTGTGATCGGTGTTAGATTATTAACCTTATTTTCATGTTTTGAAGTTAAATGTTGAATAAAACTCATAGGTTTGGAAATGGTCTTCGTCTTTATTGAGCTACTGATTCAATTTGTACAATTTAAAGGGGGTGCTTAAAGTGAGTCGTTAAGTCTTTTTGGGGGATAAAGTGATGATAAAATATTTAATTTAATATGTAATACCTAAAATTAGATAAATAAACAGATATGAGACTCTCACTGAAAAAACCCTTTATATTAAAATTAATGTTTGTTCTAATCTGAGCGCTACAGCAGAACTGTTTGCATCACAGGCTCATTACCGGTGCGTTTCACGGAGCAATCTTCAGCTTACAATTGGGGTCAACGCCTCATTTTCACCACGACTACAGTTTCTGTTTGTTAAATGAATTATTCACCACCTGCAAATGGAACTGATGCCAGTGGCAAGAGCATGGATCTTCTGGAAAGCTCTTAGATGGAGAGGTGTCTAACACTCGTTCTGTCCAAAAACACCTCCATTATTAATGTGAAATTTGCTCTGGTGAGAACAAAAATGGGAAACGTATGCAGCACAAAACCTCATCAATTATTTTGCAGCGATTAAAGTGAAACAGGGCGAAATGATTATAAAACCCTGGGTTTGTGTTGGTGTTTCTGACATGAACTACTGACCTCCGGGCTTCACCTCCAGGAGGAGCATAGGATTAGAACTAAAGATGGGACCTTAACCCCAAACCACTCAGAACAAAAATGTTCATCCCCATTTCATCTTTAAGTTTCTTGAGACTAGGGCTGCAAATAAGGATTACTTCCATCATAGATTCATCAGATGATTGAGAATACTTCAAGAGAATATCTCACGCCGTGACATAAAGAGTCTTACTAGCCATGTTTCCATCCAAAGATGCCAATTCCATCCAAACTGGAATATCGCATAAAATATTTGCAAATGAGACGAGTCCAAGAGAATAAAATCCTAATTTCCTGATAAACTGGTGCCACATATCAAAAGAAAAATAGAAGTTGCTGTGTGAGGAGAAGTTTTTTTTTTCATATGTAATAACTAACACTTAGACGAAACGCAACACGCTCAGTCATGTGATCTTGCTTATGGAGACGGGAGAATGCTCTTTAGGGAACGCAGGCAGTCGAAACAGTTCCCAGTTCAGACAGAAAAACACATTGCCGTGGCTTTAGGATAATACGTTTCCAACGTAGTAAATGCTCAACTTTTATGCACTTATTGGACAAAAACTTTACCCTACTATGTCCTATTTTTTTTCCTGCTCTGTTTTTTTATCCACATTTTCAAAATGTGTGTAAAATAGGTGGATGGAAATGCAGCTACAGATGGACGCTGTCCCTTTAAAAACATTCCACCTTAATATCAGATTCTCAAAAGTTCATTTGATGGGGAACATGATGAATTGAAGCCAGAACTCCCTGACAGAGAGAGGTGTCTGGTCACAGAAGGAAGCAGCTGCGGTCAGAACGAAGAGAAAGTTTGGCTGAATCTTCACAGAACCTCGAATGAGCAGTTCTTTCTCCTGCAGAACCCAGGTTAGCATGGAAAGCAGCTTCTAGTTTGTCGCTAGGTGGTTATTTCTGTTCACGAGGTTCATGTGATGGTAGAACTTTCAGGACTTGCATGACGAAGAGGATGTCAATCTTGTGGTGCCGTGCCACTTTGAGGAGGACAGATATATTTATATTTTTATTTCTAAATAGGACAGCACAGTGGCCTTCCAGTTAGAAAGTTGTCGGTTCGAGGCTTGCCGGTGATCTTCCTGGAGGGAGTTTGCATGTTCTCACTGTGCTTGCGTGGGTTTCCTCCGGGTACTCCGGTTTCCCCCACAATCCCAAAAATATGCGGCAGGTTAACTGAATAATCTAAATATCCCTTAGGTGTGAATGTGTGTGTTGCCCCAGTAGACCCCTGTGACCCCGAAAGGGAATGAATGAATATTTATAATTTGCACATAAATGTTTTTTTGATCAAATATGTCTCATTTAGAATTATCAATAAAATACTAAATATTAACATTTACGTGGTGAAAAAGTAAATCAGAGTAGACAGGAAATTTTGGTTTCCCCATTTTTCAGTTCACCAAGAGAGTTATTTTTCACCACCTGAGAAAGTGTGCTCTCTCTCAAACACCATCCCGCAGTTAAACCATGAACACCGGGAGGATCCTTTTGTGAAATAACAATGTAAGAAGGGAATCAACATTAGTTTCATTAAAACCATAGCAACGGGAAACGACATCAACTCTATTTTCAGATCAAAAAAGAGCTGAACACTGTGAGTGAACCCCTTTATAAACGATGAGTGTCTCTGATGTTCCTAGTCCCCAGAACCCTTTAAAACATCCTACATTTCACACTTTATTTGAAGGTGAGGTGCACTGACTGAAGGCCACAAAGCGACGTGACGTTCAAAATTGATCAAGAACAAAGTAACACACAAAAGCTGCAATAAATGCTTTTGTCGTATAAACACCCTTTCACTCACAAACCTTCCTTTACATCTTGCTAGGACGTGACATAAACTGTGTGAGGAGCTGACGGCCAAGCTAATGCTTTACTGTTCCACTAAATTTCCCATAAATATGCTAATTCCCCATATCCTGAATGAAAAGCAGCCTGTGCTGTGCATAAATGTCACCTGATGAGTTGCAGTGTTGAGTCTCAGTAGAACTAATCTGCACGAGCGTCTGGATATCATGAAGCCCCGAATCTGCTTCAGCATCACAGAAATCTCTGATCTCATCACTTTTACAGCTTACCAAACAACTGCAATCGTGCTTTAACGCCTCCATAATGCTCATGCTACAAACTGCCTCTCAGTATTTCAGCATAAGCGTCTGCCGTTGTGATGAATGCAGCAGTCATTTTTAATTAGAGGAGAGATCAATTGTATTTAATTTGGAATCAGAAATACGAGGAAATGCTAATGAGGTGTGTTCAGTTCACTGGAGAATTCATGACTTTAATGGTTTTTTTATTTAACCTGTAAAAGCCGTCCTGCCTCCCCTCGGATTCAATAATTCAAATCATCTGTGGTTGTAAACAGAGTCTTTCCAGACAATAAACAAATATGAAGTTAGTAAAGAAAAATACAATTTAACTGGAGTTCCCGAGGAAGAACAATCTCTCAGAGCGAGCGAGCAAATCTTTTTATTCTAAGCAGAGGTGAAGCAATCACGAAAATCCATTTTTTAAACTCAGGATCGTTGCCAAGATATACAAGCATCCTGCCGATTTAACACAAGGACTTAACGTTAGTAAAGATTTAGGATCAGCGCATCACCATTAATCCACTCACTAAACACTCAGAGTTCCGAGGAAAGGACATGAGAAAATGAACACAACAATGATATGAAATAAATAAACACAGAGAAAAATCCTCACTCAGTGTGAAACCAATCAGACGATTTTGATTGAGATCAATTAGGAGAAATTGGGTAATTTCCTGAAACATACCAGACAATATACGGTACAAAATCACGGTAAAATCAATATTTTAATGTTTCTTAAGGTAATGAGGCTCAGTGCACGCATTTTTTTTGACACTTGACCTGCAGAAATCCACCAGCAGTTTATATCCTTTATCTGAAAAATATAAGTATTCTTGAAATGGAATGCATTAAGTGTACAAGCAAACAAATGTTCTCTAAAAGTTATTTCTTGATGAATAATGACACCCAACCATCTGCAGATACTCTAGATTTATTTAAGCATCTCAATACAAAACTATTGCAATACATATCTTTAATGTATTTATTTCTGAGTGCACAAACATTATTTCTGCCCCCTCGAGGCCTGGATGATCTAATACACATCAAACTAGACCCTTTTTTAACTTTTTAGTTGTGTTTTTATTTTACAATGTTCAAAGATTAAATCTGTTTCAGGTAGTTTCTTTCTGAATTTATTTGATAGATATTGTGAAATACATTGAATCATAACATAATTGCATTACGCTATTTTCTCAAAGAACAACCGACAAAGTATATTTCAACAATTAAATTTTTAATAATTGAATAATCATAAAAATTGTAATGGTTCCTAAAAATAAATCTCCAAAGTCATTTAATTCTGTTCAATCAAATTGAGCATAAAAATCCTGACATCAAGACATTTTAGTGTAATCGTGGAGGACGAGGGAGTTGTGGATTCATTACAAGTGAAGAAAAGGAATGTCAACGTTGCCGGACTAAACAAGTAAAAAACTTCATGTTGTACTTCTCAAGAAATGTTTACGTTTGTAGATGCTATTGTAAAAGGAAACCTCCAGAAGCGTAATGTGGTTTGGATGCTTTATAAATCAAAAATGGTCAAAATGGCACTCTGAATGAATGAATGCTGTATGACTGAAATTTTTTGTGCCAATGCTTGACAAGGTCAAAACAATGCGAAAATTGTCTTACATTATCTCCTAAACCTAATACACTATTCCATATACTTTTTGTTCCATTGTACTTTATTGTGCAGGAATTTTTAGAAAATAGAGACCTTATGACAGGTCTTTTATGTCAAAGGGTTATCCTTTGTTCACCACTAAGGGACAAACTTGGGGTTTGTGCAGCTTATCTCATTTAACTATGAATTACATTACAAATTATGCATCATAACTCGTGAAATTTGTTAAAAACAAAAAATATCAAAACTAATAATCATTTTGAAACATTATATTTGAAATCAAAATTAAACAATAGGTGGATTGTGTCATTTGTGCGTAAATCAGAACGGAAGCTGACATGGCCACATGCACCAGTGCGTCTAAGGACTTCTAAGGGTTAATAAAACTATTTGAAAACAGTTCAAATGCACAAAATGATACCAGCTACACCTGGACTAGTATTTCTTTCTGGCGAGTAAAGCTACTCTTGCTGATGATGTTTCACTGGTTAAATTTCTGGATGCTGTGGTCTCCTTGATATTGTTATTGTAATGTCTGAGTAACTTTTATAAACTGTCCTTGAGTTCCTGCGGATCTGTGGGAAAGAAAGCACCAGTATGAGATGATTCCCATGACTGGTGCTGTACATGTGGAAATCAAGCTCCAGTAACTAGTACATTTCGTCCAGTAATCTCTGGTAAGAGGTTGGTTAGTGGTTTCAGTGGTGCACACTTGGTTAAATTAAAATCTGCAGTATCAGCGTTATTTCTTTATTCTTTACTGGAAATGGGTATGACTGAAGAGATGGGTGACCACCATCATCAATATTTTATCATAAACTGGGATAAATGTTCAGAGAAAATGATGAGCTATTAGACCCTCATCCACATGGGTTTGATAAAATGGTTCCAAACATGGCAGCTCTTTTCTAAATTCCCAATATTTTCCCAAACACGTTCATATGGAACTCCCGGTTCTAATATAAACACTACTGATTATAAATAGACAACACGTGTTAGGAAACGCTTGAAGGGATTGAGTGATTCTCTACTGCCGGAGTGTGTTGCATGACCTGCATGAACACAAGACCTCAGGCAACCTCAGCAATCGCTCGGGTCAGTGTCGTCACACATATGCAA
Organism: Danionella cerebrum; assembly: GCA_007224835.1. NCBI lineage: Eukaryota > Metazoa > Chordata > Actinopteri > Cypriniformes > Danionidae > Danionella > Danionella cerebrum. The sequence continues at coordinate 8,687 of SRMA01024226.1, forward strand.
ACCACCTTCTTATCAATAAATAAGAGGCTGTTTGTGAGGTGTTACAAGGTTGCTCAGCCATGCAGAAGGAAGTCCGATTGCTGGGAAGAGTGCGAGGGAAGTGCAAGACAGATATGCTAGAGATGCTGGAATGTTTCCAAAGACCCCCTCGGAGAAGCAGGAACCCAACTATTTATAAGCTGCCGTAATGCTTGGTATTTCCTCTGGGGATGGGGTTGAGAGAAACCATTGTTTTCCTTTGCTTGACTTTGTTTGGTTTATTCTTTTGTTGAAATGTCAAAGTCCTGCTGGTTGTGGATGCATTTTCATTTGTGTTGAGTTGAGACGGCAGTTATTGCTCGCTCCTGGTCGTGCTGTTTATATTTTCTCAGAAAACTCTCTTGCTGTGTCAGAACCAGGAGGCCTGCAGGCGTAATATTTGATGCTGGAGATTCATGGAAGACTGAACAATGGTAATAAATCAGGTGCCTGGGAAAATAAAGAGTTTCGTATCGAGAGCAATGTTGCTTGGTATTTTGCCTCATAATTTAATTTACATTGTTTGGTAAAAGGCTACTGAGTGATTAACTATTTACTCAACGACACGCTATGTGACATTTCCACACTGCACTTTCAAAACAGTGCTACCAAGAACGTAACTAGCTTTGTGGAAAACGACACATCACAACACACTAGCTGGGATTTAATTCATTTAAAACCATCTCTTGGTGCCTCAGTAAAACATAGCCTGTTTAAAATGTACTTTATCCCAGAAGTCATATCAAATTGTTGAAAAAATGCACATAGATGCACTACACCCCACTACAGAAGCCTACCAAAAAAAAGCTTATCTCTTAATTATTTATAGTTTTTGTAGTTTGTTTTACACATTCTCATTCAGGAAGTCTGTTTTGGAAGGGCATTATGGGAAATGTAGTTTGTGATGTGTTCAGAAGTGATAGTAAACAGGAAATATTTGTGGAGAAATGGTATTTTATGTGTGCCACCCGCGCTAGAGAATGAAGCAGAGGGTGCAGAGGATAAAGAAATGTAGGAAAAGTAAAATTGAAAAGTGCAGCGAAGATTTTTCACTTCACAAGCTGCTGGATCCGCCAGGCGCAGTGAGCTATAAGCAACTCCCTGGGCACCCTGCCCCTGCTCCTGGTATGTTTTCAACCGGGATGCAACAGTACACAAAGCTCATGGTTCGGAACGTATCTCAGTTTTTAACCACGGTTTTCGGATTTGGTTCTGATGCTTTAGAAAATTTGTAATTTTTTAAAGATCCTTTGTTAAGATTCCATGAACAGATAGAAAAATATGCTTTGAGTGCTGGTGTTTCATGTGTTTATAACATCTGATAACACAGCGCTTGCACAGTATTCCACAGTAGAAGTTCATAGCGCCCCATCATAGCGCTGGGTCTCCCTGGCGACAGTAAAACACAAGAAGTCCCGCCCTCTTATAACTATAAAGGCACAGATTCCTCCGATGGGGTGACTTCATAGGTAGGGTCACTTTAACTTTAATTTATAGATTTTAATGTGCTGTTAACTTACATGGATCGTTTCATTAATTCAACACTGTTTGATTACGCAAGGCGTAATTTATTTCCTCCAGTCTTTGAAAGCAATGACCACATCTCTCATATGTCAAAAACCCATCTCTCAATGATCAGCCGATCAGCCCCCCTCCTCCATATTTTATTGGCTACTAGCACGTAACAGAGATGGACACCAGCATCATCACTAATCTGCGTGTATTTATTCTGAAATGTTTACTAATCACATTCATATCTTGTATTGGGCTGGTGACTTGTTGGGTTCACCTGAAGTGTGCAGGAGAGAGGCACCAGCAGAACCCTGTGCCCCAGAAAGGCGGGTAAAGAATGTGATGAAAGAAAATCAATCGTTGCAGCATTTCATAGCATCCGATCGTGCAGCCCTACTGCGCCTCAGTTACAGCTTTGAACATATTCTAGATCCAAAAGAAGTTACTACGTTAAGCTTTCGTATCACTCAACCTCCTGAAATCCAGCAAGACTCATGCCGGGATAAACATTTATTCTAAACAGACTGAGATAATGAGCAATCAAAGAGACAGCTTCTGAAAAAATATGCCCCACGAGCCAAATATAGCTTTCAATAAGCAGCAACACAAGCATATGCGCCATTTGTATTCATAATTCATGGATTATGCATAGAATAAATTGCAGCGAGGCCTGTAGTCCTGCTCTGCTTTGAGCCGGGCTGTTACTGACAGTGAGCGTAGGAGTCTTCCTCTCATGATGGCGAAGGAAGGGAATACTGTACGTGTGAGTGAGCGCTTCTCTTCCACCAACGGCACCTACTCTCTGAGCCGCTCTGCGTTCTCAACAAAGAGACTCAAAGCTTAAATGTACAGAGCTCCCTCTTCTCAAAGTTTTAGGAGGTGAGGAGGAGGTATGGCTGAAAGTGCAGCTTTACACAAATGAGTCAACAACAGATGATGTCTTTACTGAAATATGGCAAGTAACGTCTCTGCGGAGCATGCTCAGCGTACAGTTTGGGCGTCATTATTTATTCAAAAGCAAGATCAAATGTATCTCATCTATAGTCTTCTAGAAAATACCCAGGGATTCGTTCCATTATTTCTTCCATCAGAAACAAATCTGTTTTAACTGGTTTTCAAATCAAGATATATTTAACTGTTTTATTTTTTGCACAGTGGTTTTATTTAATCAATTAATTTTTTAATTGTTTTTTTAATTTCAATAATTTTTTTATTTTTATGAAGGTTTTGATGAACCATAATTTTATCTTTTTTCTCTTAATGAATATTTTACTACACTGTCTCCAAATCGGTAGGCTGAGTTCCAGTACACCCCCTGATCCATTCCCCTTCCTGAAAACATAGCCCCATGACTCAGCACAACCCTACGAAGCCGTTTTTTATCAGTGTTTTTTTGAGTAAGATTAACATTACATTAGGCTAGCGATTATTCCTGGAGAACTAGCAGTTTTTGTGAGTTAGAGATCTTTTTTCTGTCCCATATACAAACATGGGACATGAAACCTAGTATAAAACAATGTTTGTAGTTGTTAGGGGCAACCTTCCCAAGATGGTGAAATGGAAGGGTTAAAATGAAGGGTTAAAATGCACACACACAAGATGGAATCAACACTCGTTTAATAAACAAACACAAACACCCATGGCAGGGCAAAAATGAAATATACATAAAATATACTTTTACAAAACTAAACTCAAAAACAAAACAGGAAAAAAAAAACTTTAACACAAAAGGCAATTAATGATTGCTAACCAGCCGGCTGCTGGAGAACAAATACAAAATTGAACTTCAAAACGAGAAATGACAAAGCTTAAGCTAACCAGACACATGTAAGTCTCAATTAATGAACCCGCACAGGGAAGAGGGAGCAAGAGCCTGAAGAAGGCAGCGGGCAAACGAGGGGAACAACGAACCAGACATGAGGAGCAGGTGGGGCACATAAGACACAGAATGAAGACACACACAGGAGAAGAGGCCAGAATAAAAGGTACAAGAGGGGGAACACAGACAAAGAGGAAGAGCAGGCAGGAAGGGGCAGGAACCGAAGAAAGTTACAAAATAAAAGACTTAGAACAAAATAGAAGAACCTAACAGTGATTGAACAACATATAACCTTTTAAACAACATATATAACATTATTCACAGACACGGCTTTGTAGGGGTGTCCCATATCATAGGCGTATGATTTCAGTGAAAAGTATGTATTAAGTTATTGGTGTGTAGCTTACTGGATCCACACAGGTCCCAGTGTGAAAGAGCGCTGGGATACAAGTAACTGTTTGGTGAGAAAACGGTAAATTTGAAAATGTTTCTAAATTCATGCAACTGGTTCCATTCAGAGCCATCTTTAGTCAGTGATGTCGTTCACATGAGAACGCTTGTCTACAGATGAAATAACAATGCAGCTATCTCTCAGGGCAGCTCTGAAATATGGAAATGTATCAATTTAAAATGGAATTCATCTTTTATCAATCAAATATGGAACTGTTGTATATTTTAAGGGATGGGTGGCAACCCCAGAGCAAAGCTACACGTATATTCCTGCAGGATCAGAGTAATGCTCTAAGTATCCGTGGCAAACAGTCACGTTTAAAGGCTGGTAAAGCTTCTCAAGATGAAATGCACATTGAGAGTCTATAATCATATCTCTAAACTGCACTCCACCCTGTCTGAGCTTCAGAAGCTCTGGAGGACAAGGTTTTGGGGTGAGGGAGAATGACGCCAATGCCCGACCGTGCAGCGTGCAAGGTGAGATCACAGGATACAAACACACGCAGGGCAGCTGGCTCCTAACAGGCACAGCGGCATCCTACCTCAGCTGCCTCAGGAAACTCCTGACCTCTGCAGACGATGATTCCCATATGTTCACCTCTGCCTTCACCAGTTCAGAGTCAGCAGATGCGACTCATCCCTTGCTGGGTCACATGATCATATGGGGATTTACTATAATGCTTTGTAAATATGTCCAGATGGTACAGTAATTAAGAAATAAAGGGTGATATAGAGGTAATGAAATGGTAAAACTAAAAATAATAAATCAGATTTTTGCTTCTGTGCGATCTTGTAATTGATTCTTCGAGAGAGCAAGCGCACTTTACGTTAAGCAGATCATACACTGATTTGTAAACCTGTTTCCAATTAAATAAACCAACGTTTAAGAACTATTATTCCAAGTTAATGTCAAACATTACGCACGGGAGAGGACTACCACTCAGAAAGGTTCTATCAGTGCCATACGCAATGGTACAACCCCAGAAACACAAAAACTGATCGGTTGTGTTCGTTACTTCAAGTGTAAGTCACTTTGGATAAAAGTGTAATGACGTAAATGTTTCTTGCTCCGCACCAACGTCCACTCTCAAGATCGTCTGGCAGTCTCCCTGACCATCACAGGGCACGGAGAGAACATGCAGAAGGTCGATGACTGGACTCGAATTGTGTCGCATCTTTAGATAATAATGTTGATTATTCATAGACTTAAAGTCACATAGAATTAAGCGAGTGATGACTGCACATCCCACATCTTTTGTGGTCACCTGAGATTTGTGAAGTTGGTTGGTTTTCGTTGAAGGGACATTACAAGCACCTCTGGAGTAAACCACACCAGGAGTGTGCTCTGGATTTCAAGTGAACACACCGGGAGCAGTGGCGGATGCAGTTCCTCTCCATCCTCATGTTATATTTGGAGAATCCTGGAATTCTGGGCAAGCGAGTGAGGGTTTCTCAGAAACTGTGATAGTCGTGTCTGACGGAATCTTACTATCACTGTCAACACATTTCAACTTATCTGCAAAAGCAAAAGCATGGGTTCATCTTCTCTCATATTTTAATCTGAATAGAACCAGACGCAGGAACACGGGAAAAAGTCTCTAAATTGAAAGTCTCAAAATTGTCTCAGAATTGGTCCTTTTCTGCAATATTCTCACTTTAGAGGAAAACTTTAAAGAAAGTGACATACAAAAGTTTGAAGAAATTATTTCAGTTAATACTAATAAGCTTTTTATGTATTTCTTAGTTTCATAATTTTGTTTCTTCAATCTTTTTATACCTGACTTTACAACATAATTGTATTTTTGTAAACTAATCCAGAAAAGGTGTACTTCTATATTAAATTAAAAAAAAAACTCATTAACTAATATTCCTGTCCCAGTATAAATCTACAGTGTACCAGCAAAATGTCTAAACATTCTACACACTGAATATTTTCTACAAATATGCCAAAACCTGATCCAAAAACAGCCGTGTTGTTCAGCGGGAGTGTGCACAGCAAGCACTTGGAAGTTTATCCAACACTCGTGTTTATGCCTCTCACAGTGAAAGTTTAGATTTAATGATGCTAGAGCGGGTAGCACTGTGGCCATCCAGTGAGAAGGTTGCCGGTTCAAGTCTCGCCTGTTCTCTTCGTGCTTGTTATAATCTAAATTCCCCTCAGCTCTGGATGTGTGTGTTGTGCTGTGATGGACTGGCAGCCCCCGCCTATCGCCTAAAGTGAGCTGGAGTTAGGCATCAGCAGACCCCCGTGACCCAGAAAGAGAAAAAGGTGGTGATGAAGATGACAGGATGAATTGAACAGTGATTTATTGCGCTTAAGTTCTCTCCTCCAGTGGAAATCCACAATTCAAATCACTGATTATACCGATGTAAAAAAAGAGTACGGCTAGTTAAAATAAATAGAGTATCAGTGGAATGTTGGGAAGCGTTCGTGTTGCCAGAGATGTTCCATGATTTAAAATCTGTGCACCACACAGAACAGTTTCCTCCTCAGCTGCTGTTTGCCGGAGGAAACGGCCGAGCTGCGGTGGAAAACCCTGCACACGAGCACCCGCCTCTGGGGTTAAACATCCTGTGAGAGTCAGCCGTCTGTCTATCTGTCTCACTTCCAGCCTCTCACAGCTCAGCACTCTCTGCGAACAGCAGGAAGGAGACCCACATGGGCAGAAAATCCAATTAAGCTGCATTTTCCCTGCAATACACGCTGAAATGTGACATGCACAAACTGAAATTTAGAGGCACATTCTGACCCAGAGGCTGTGAACGCATTTGTTGAGGAACAGAGGTGAAAAGATGGGGGTCTGAGAGGAGAAACCCATCCGTACCAGGCTCGCAGAGAACATTCATCAAAAGATTGGGTTTCACTCCCAGCGCGACACTCAAATAAAAGAGAAACCAAGATTAGAAACTACAATCTCACTGTAGTTCTTTACTGGCATTATTGATGCATAATAAGAATTTTATTCTTTATCTTATTATAAGATGATAATAAGATATTTGAGGCCAATTTTCATTTGCAAGACAACGTATTTAAAGATTTGGTTAATAATCAAATTAGGATTTTTTTATAGCGATAATTCAATTTGCAATTTACAATGCAGTTATTTTTACATTTTTTGTTCTGTTTTTTATTAACACTGATGACCAATAAATTACTTTTAAAAAACAACATTACAGTAGAATTCAAAAGAGTTATATGTTCCAGTATACATTACACATATTGTACATACAGGATCCTCTCAAAAAAATTAGCAAATTGTGATAAAGTTAATTATTTTCTGTAAAGTACTGTTAAACATATATATATATATTTACCTTAAAATCCTAACTGTACTCTACTTTGGTCCCAATCTATATAGAGTTAAACCGACTCTGAAGAAGAGTTATTGAAATGAGTTTATTTCGTACATTTTTCCTAAATCTGTGAAAATCTGAGGTTTTTCCTGGAGGTATGCTGGAAAGGCTGCATGTTTTTGAACTGTTGGACCATTTTGTTGAGTCAAATCTTTAGTCAACAAACCAAGAAAAACATGCTAATGAGAAGTGTACCCAGTGAAAACAGAATGACTAGTGGTTGAATTCTAGAACAACGACAGGAAGTGCAAATGGGTGAATATAGTGAATGTAATAAAAGACTCTTTCCTGAATCACTGCAATCTAACTCTGCTTCAGCTGGATCACTTTCCCCAGCGTTCATCGTGTAAACAGTGGTTCAATCGTCACGTTTACGCCGAATGAAAGTGTAAACACATCTAATGCAGTTGACCAAACGACCATGGATCATGTGAATAAAACACATGGCACTGAAGCAGCGATCAATACGCAGCATCTTCATTACCTTAAACATGGCAGATTGTGATTGATCCGCATTTCTTCAATCGATCAGCCTTCAACACAACTGTATGGGAGCTGAAACATGCTTCAGCAAAGATGAAATCTATTGGTGATGTGAAAGTCAAGTAAATATTTGAGGAACTAAGACTCAATTGCATCCTCCTCTGTTGAATGCTCTTCCATACGAGTTGTCACTGTTTAGACGTGTTACAGTCAAGTAATCTTTTTTAAAATGCCAGCTTGGATATGTTTCCTGATTTCACTCAACTTTTTTTGGATGTGTTCACCCTGGAAAATAATACATATCTGGTGATTAGCATAGAGCAGAAAGCTAATCATGAGCAATTCGGTTACTTTAATTTCAACATATTCGTCCTATTTAGAACATGACTCTAAGAGTAAACAGACTGGAAATGAAATAAATGATGCATTCTGTATTCAGGACCCAAAATAAATGATAAATCATGCACAAATGACTGCACAAATCTGATCTACAATACTCTAAACATTAGTGCGAGGGATTGTGAAAATGCATATGTTCAACTAATTACAAAGAAAATGAGTGAGAGTACCTTTCTTTTCATCCTCTGGGTCATCCGTGTATAGGGCTGCAACATACGATTATTTTGGTAATCGATTAATCTATCGATTATTAGACCGATTAGTCATCGATTAGTCATAGATTATTTCAATGATTAATCAGTAGCCTTTGAACGATTATTCTGCTTTTTCAACTAGTTAAAATAATGAGTTACAAATATTCTAACTAATAAATAAAATAAGAAAATCACTTCAGCTTTTGAAATAGTTGTTTTCTTTAAGTTTTCTGATTTTGTTACTCTCAAATTACACACAAATGCTCTCTAAGCATTGTTTACATGTTTTGTTCTAATTCAATAGAAAAAAATAAATAATCAGCTGCATTACAGACAAAAAAGAAAGTTGAATGTGAACATATCTTGACAGCAGCATTAATAATTGTTGGTTTACCACTCGTTTTAGTTCATCAAAAGTAATATCCCAGGGAAAGACACAGTTATGAAACTAGATATTTGGAGGGTGATAATCTAATAATTCTTAGATAATCTGGCAACATTTCAAAATGTAAGAAACAAATAAAGATAATTTTAGAATCAGCATAAGATAATGAATGGTGTGAGAAAGAAATGCTTTGGTGTGTGTCTTCATTTTATTTCTATTTTTGACTCTTAAAGCTATTAAAATGAACATTCCCCATTGTGGGACAAGTTTTTTTTTCCCATAATGTGAATGGATTTATAAAGCTTTTTATTTTATATCAATGATTTTTTACTTTGTTTAATCCTTCTTTTTACGTTAAATGTTAATTATTCTAATGAATACGCAAATAAAATATAAACATCTGAAGTTTGTATAATGCTGTACATTCATAAATTATTACAATATTCACTGCTGTAAGCAACTTGCTTTAAGCGATTACATTCTTTTAAACTTTTTAAACAATATTTATAGTTGAACAATGTGTTACAAGTAAATTTGACATCTACGCGGCATTTAAGCAAAATAAAAATGAAAACGTCTTCACGAGTAAACATTTTATTTGGTTTAGTCTGTGTAATCATGTGATTGAATGCACGTTCACACAGAGGAATGCTTCTTCTTTAAGTGCTCCAGCATACACGTTGTGCTCCCGTGAAAAGGAAGTTCCGCCTCGCATGTATTGCACACGACAGCATTTTTGGTTAAGTTTAGTAAAACTTTCCCACACCTTACTCGGTCGGATTTGTTTGCACTTCGTCATAATTCACGCTGAGTTTTCTTTTACTGCAGTAGCATTCGTGAGGGCTGCATCACACTCTAGTGCCATAGCGCTCAAATCATGACATGTGACCCTTACATTAGGTCACATGACATCAAACGACTACTCGACAACACAAATATTTGTCGACAATTTTTTATTGTTGACAATGTCGACTAATCGTTTCAGCCCTATCTGTGTATCTATGTGTCTCTGTATTAAGAGTGAAGGCGGAGCTGTGTGTAGAGCCATCACACCCGGGAGACGTCTCCAAGTGATGAATATCTGTAACCCGGTCACTTCTTACTGACTGTAACAAACTAATAAACGATTGTTTTTTGTGTTATCTGTCAAAAGATTCAGCAGCTCAGTTCACGACCTCTTTAAAATGCGCACACTGTGTTTTTATCATATTTTGAAAAATAGAGATGCATGACAAATGGGTAGCACTGTGGTCTTTCAGGTAGAAGGTTCGAGGCTCATCAGTGACCTTCTTGGAAGGAGTGCTCAAGTGGGTTTCCTCCGGTTTCCCCCATAATCCCAAAAACATGCGGTTATTTAGAATAATCTAAATTCCCCGTAGGTGTGAATGTGTGAGTGTGTGTTGCCCTGCGATGGATTGGCGACCTGTCCTCTCGCCCAATGTGAGCTGGAGCCCCTAGACCCCCAAAGGGAATAAGCAAGCAGGAAAATGAATGAATGAACGAATGAATGAATGAAAAGCTTATTTAGAACAACAATTAATATCAACATAAAAAAATCCCACCTTGAAACAGCTCTATTTTACCAGCAGCTAGGACAGGAGCTCTTGTTACAAAAATGTTTCAGTTTACCGTGATTAAAGTAAGAATATTACACAAAAATGCTTTGAAATGCAGTCACACCTTTCTGTTCTGACAAGGTTGAACTGCAACATTCCTGATTGACGAGCTGCGATGACTATTTGGCCATGTCTCCTGCGGAAATCTAACTATTTCTACTAACACTGAAGATAAAATCAGTATTCAGGCTATTATTAACTAAATTAAGTTTAACTAATATTACTACCAAATAAGGGTTTCAAAAAAGCTACAATTGTTTTAAACTGATGATACAGACGTTTAAAACAGAGAGACACAATGGTAGGCACACAAACCAGTAGGCACCGCTCATCATTTTAGCTCTGCATCATGGAACTTCACTCTTATTCAAGTGTAATTCATCTGAGAGACTGTGTCATGTCAAGAGTCACAGCAGTGTTGAAGTGAGGTGCCTTCGAACCAGTGAGCGCTCATTCTGTCAGCTTGTGCCCAGGGAGGGGCTGACAAATAAAATGCAAGCTTTATAAAGAACCGACAGTATTTCTAGATATGAGGCACGAGTTTGAGTCTGCTGAAGCGCAATCCTCTGCGGCACGTTAGGTCTCTGGCTTTAATCACCAACCATGATTCTGCTGTGAACACAACAGCTTTTCAACAAAGACGCAGATCACATCAATCTGCCCCATGACCTTTTGAAACTGACAGTGGCTAAAAGACGTTTTATTGACCTTCAGCTCTGGGCTTGATCTCCTGGCTTTCTGTTGAAGAGCTCAATAACAGAACATCATTCACCACTCACACTCCATTATAAACATTCACACTTACAATTCTAAAACGTGACTAGATCCTGTCTTTGGTAATGGATCCTACCGCACTACTGGGGATGTAATTGTATATTGCAAAGCAAAAATGTCACAAATCTTCTAATGGTAGTTACTGGGAGATATCGTCTGACAGCTTCACTCCTAACATTATATAAACACACGAGAGAAACAGCAGAAGAGTTTGAACACAGATCCAGAGTCTGGAGCTGAAGCAGAACTGCAGCTCTTGCGTTCTGATTGTGCTTCCCGCCGTTTCTATAACTTCTGGAAGTTATATCTGATATAAGTGACACATAAGGGACACTTACATCTGATATAAGTGACACTCTCCCTCATCAGAGCACAAGAGATGTCTCCTTTCAAATGTTAACATTGCCCCCTAGCAGCCGGAGGATATTGAATGCTCAAGGCCTCTACACCCCACTCTGATCCAGCCCGGACAACATGCCTTGATCGAAAACCATGGACGCCAATGGGAGCTCACACATCGAAAAACATTTCGGATTGCCACATATGATCTGTTTATCGCAAGAAGGCTCTTTTGAAAATGGGAGTATAGGACGTAAAAGAGCGCTCATCCCACATTTTCATAGAGACTTCGCGAAGGACAAAGAGCCCCCTGCTGAGAAGCCTCCGAAAGAATCTTAGTTTAGAGGCCTCAGTCATTCAATCATCTTCTAACCCACTTATTCCCTTTCGGGGTCTGCTGGTGCACATCGGGCGAGAAGTGGGGGTACACCCTGGACGGGTCGCCAGTCCATCGCAGAAGTTTAGAGGCCTTCAGATCCAAATCAAACTAGACCCGGATATTATTAGTTTTATGGTCTTAAAATGCTATCTACATAGCTTTTCTTTCATATAACAGTTCGAGTCTCAAAATAGTTAAAATAAGTGTAAATAAAATCGTTTTTTTTTTTACATTTTACCTAACATTGTGATGTGTCTGCATCACAAACACAATACACCACTATTACACAAATTGTATAAGAAGTTGCTGCCAAGAAACAATAAAAAATAAAGTAATTTACATAAACATTATAAATGTAAATAAAGCAGTTTTGTACTTTCTCACACTGCACTGAAGTGTACGGTGTGATTGCTTTTAATCAGTAGCAGCTTAATTTAAATACCAATCAATTTACTATATTTACTTAAAATTGAAGATATGAAATGAATACTGCACAGTAAAGAGTTAAACTACATCTACTCAGAGTGTATTTGGTCCACTCTATATAGAGTTAAACCGACTCTGAGAAAGATTTATCAAATGTAATCTATTTTCTTCATTTTTGTTTTCAAAATCTGCACTTGAAAATGCTAAATACAAATGAACTATTCAGAGAGGGACCAAATACACTCCGAGTAGAGTTATTTTAACTCAGTTTACTGTGTAAAAGTGTTGAAGGGAATACGTGGTAAATATTGATTTTTTTAATTAATGTAAAATAGTCTGGATATTGTTGCAGTGATAGGTATAGCATGCATTCATTTACCCGTTTACATCAAAACCACCAATAATGTGTTCGGACTGTGAGAAATTGTTGCTGCTCTTTGTATTTGTTGAAAGAATATTTGTAATAATGTTGATTGTTATGAAGACTATTCTCTTTGTGGCCATTATTTATTATTTAATTTGAGAAGATTTATTTTATTTCCCCAGTCGTTTTGTGTTTTATTCCACTATTTTATGCGTGTATATCCTCGGAGTATTGTTATAGGTGTGCGACTGGCTTTATCTGATAATAAAGGACCCGTGCGCTCGGAGACCAGGACGCGCTCGTAAAGGTGTTCTCATCACCGAGGCTCCAGAGTTTTACCAGTTTATTATCGTGCCAATGGACTGTAGGTGCATATAATAATTATTTCGGTTTAAAAAAATTCAAATATTGAACATGTAGGACGGTGTTTCTGCGCGCGCGCGCAGGCAGTCGCTATAGATAGACAGCATCTGAAACCACATACACTGTCTGTCTGCTGTCAGAGAACCGTTCCTCGGTCTCGCTCACCAGAACATCTCACACGAGCGATGCTTGAGTCACAGAGCAGATGTTTATCCACATATTTCAGTGATGGCGCAGAAACCCAGCACAATGAAGAGCAGGTAAACGTGAAACCCGCACCGACTGTCTCCTGAACGCACAACATGTCCACTACCTAACCAGCATCAAGCTCCTGGGTCCACAAGAAGATGCAGGCAGCAGCTTCAACAAACACATCCAAACTTCTCCAGGTTTGGTTCAAATCAAACTCTCCCGGAATCTGAACTATTCCTCGACCAAAAGCACAGAGCGACAGATCACCTACCAGCTTTAAATGTCGAGCACTCCGTTCTTCTGTCATCTTGAAAGACACCGCAAGGAGAAAAGGAAGAAAATGTTGCTCTGAGACACAGGTTCGAGTCTCTCGAAGCGCAATCCTCCGCCGCGGACAGGGCTCCGGCTGCTAACTTTAGAGGAGTGATCTGGGCAGGAGCGAGAGCCCAAGCAGACAATCGCAGGAAAGCGGCTCCTCCCACCGGCCCCGCGCGCGCAGCTCCCCGGAACGAACCGCGCTGCTTCTGGACCGCTTCTCAGCGTTGGCAGGGTCATTTATCACTAGACGCCAGTCCCGCGTCTCGATATTGCCAGCGTTATGAATTATGATGGAAATTGCGGGTGGTTTTAGACTGGAAAAGAGCAGCTGAGACATTTGTTATTTACACTCCATCTCGTGTGCACAAAAAGCACGAGGAGATATTGAAAAACGAGCATTTTCTATAGAATCCCGAAATACAAAATGGATTACACATGAGAGTTAATCATCATAGTGCCGTTTCAATGTCAAAAAATTAGCATATTGTGATAAAGTTGATTATTTTCTGTAAAGTACAGAGAAGCAGCACTGGACTGTTGCTCAAATGTTGCACGTCATTCAGAAAAAAAGGAGCCAGAGTCTGGAGGAAGACTCGGGAGAGGGAAATGCCAAAATGCCTGAAGCCCAGTGTCAAGTACCCACAGTCAGTGATGGTCTGGGGTGCCATGTCAGCTGCTGGTGTTGGTCCACTGTGTTTTATCAAGGGCGGGGTCAATGCAGCCCACTTCCATCTTCCATCACTTCATACTTCCATCTGCTGAAATGCTTTACTGTGCTCAGTTGGCCTGCCTACTCTCCTGACCTGAACCCCATAAAGAATCTGTGGGATATTGTGAAGAGAAAGTTGAGAGACGCAAGACCCAACACTCTGGAGGAGCTTAAGGCCGCTATCGAAGCATCCTGGGCCTCTATAACATCTCAGCAGTGCCACAGGGTGATTGCCTCCATGCCACACCGCATTGAAGCAGTCATTTCTTTCTGCAAAAGGATTCCCGACCAAGTATTGAGTACAGAACTGAATAGAATTATTTCAAGGTTTACTTTTTTGTATTAAATTGGTCCTTTATTTTTTCTTTTCCTTTATTGGTTGGATGGAATATGCAATTTTTATTTAGATTTTTGAGGTTTTCATGAGCTGTATGTCAAAACCATTAGTTTTAGCAATCCCCCCCCCCCCCTCCAAAAAAAGCAGTGTTTACTAAATCATTGTCGTTTTAACAGAATGCTAAAGCTAACTAGCTTGTTATTTCTGAATACCGCCCAATTTATGCATGCTGGCACTGCAGCTGTATATAGTATAGTACGGTATATTAGAGTTTGGTAGGTTTTAGAATGGTATAGCATAGTATCCGCATGACTAGAAAAAAAAAATGGCGTCCAGCAACTGATAGTTTGTCTAAGAGAAGAGGAAGGCTGGCACAGGAGGGTGAGGCCTGAGATTTCAATGGACTAGCCTGGTTTCTTTTAAGACAATAAATCAATGGATTGCGACTCATGTCTCAGTTTCCGAGCACTGCAGCCAAATAGAAATGGTCCTAATAGACTTTTAAGAAATATTAATAGTATTCAAGGAAGAGAAATGTTGTGATACAGTGAAATGCCACTACTTCAGAAAACTGTTGCATGTGATTTTCAACAGTCATTTATGCATAATTAGTAAGCAAACAAGGATTTGGCAAGGTGAGCCAGAGTGAACGCTGAGCCCTAGAGAGGACTGAAACAAAAGGCCTCTGGACGCTCACCCATGGTTTTTCCTGACCGTTCTGAAAGCTTCTGACACTCCCATCACAAGAGGACAACCCGTCACACTCGTGAATGGTGATCATCTTGATGGTTGTCAGCTTGTGACATTAAAGCAACAATAAATTCAGCGTCTGCAGCCATCTGACCAAACCCAAACACAACTTCAGCAAGAGCAAGGGTGAGGGGAGAAAAGAATTATGGCATAAATAAAATCAATGTGTAATTCACTGAGTGGTTATTTCTGAGAGATTCTGCTCCGAACAACTTTGTTGATTTATACATTTCCTCCAAAAGTCAGGTGATGTCTACATGCCTTGTATAGTTCCTATATTATTTCTCTATTTGATTCCAAAGAGTGAAGTATTCACAGTACTAATCAGTAGAGTTGTTCCGATTCCGATACCAGTATCGAAAATGCTGCCAATACCACAACAAAAATCTGGCATCGGTATCGGCGAGTATTTGAGTCCATGTACCGATCCGATAACATTTTCATTAACATAATCTAGTTATGCCCGCTAGCTTTGCTTATCGCTGCTAAGCGTAAATCAATTCTTCTTCGCTGGCGCTGCTCAGAACGGAAACACAGGAAGTTGTGTCGTGTTGCCACAAGCAACCAAGGAGAAGGACAAGCCGCGCCAAACATTGGAAGCTTCAGTCAAACAAAGAGAAATGTTTACACAAGACATCCAACGAGCAATAAAGATAACCGACAGGATTATCGAGTTTATTGTACTGGATGACCAGCCACTGTCAGTGGTCGAAAAACGTGGGCTTTCTCCGCTTAATTGAACATTTGGAGCCCCGGTACAGTTTGCCTGGTCGCAAATATATCTCAGAAACAGAGCTTCCTAAATTATGAGACAGTGTGTGAACACATTTCATGTAAACTAAAGGATTCACTACTGACATCTGGAGCTGGACACAGTGACGCCGTCACCTTTTACTCTTCAAAGTGCAGTGCTGCAGGCTAACGAGTTTCGCGGCTCGCACGCGTCGATAGCTGAATCAATCGAGGGTATGCTTGTGAAGTGGAATATTTCTGAATCCTGTGTTCATGTTATTTTGCGCGACAACGCAAGCAACATGAAAAAAGCGGAAGTGATCCCCTCAGTTACAGTTCTAAAACGGCACCTTGCTCGGGAGAGCCAGGAGGACACTGGTTTAAAAACAATGAAAAACACTCTTCTTGGGGCCATCAAGAAACGATTCGCAACCATCTAGGAAGAGCTCTTGTATGCAGTTGCAACTGTCTTGTATCCACATTTCAAAGATAGTGTATGTCTATTAAATTTTTTGTCATGTCCGTATTGATTATTGTCATTGACATATTGAGTATATCTGAAGCACAGCATAAAATAATTTATTTGAAATTATAAAATGCATAAAATGTCAATTAATACAGGGCTAGTAGTATCTACAGCTGTATATACAGATACACACCCAGGTATCGTATCGGTACTCGGTATCGGCAGATACCCTGAGCCCAAGTATCGGGATCGGTAACGGGAGGGGAAAAATGGTATCGCAACATCACTACTAATCAGTGGTTTGAGGAGCCCGAGAGAAAGAAGATGGGTAAGATCCCAGCAGTCAGGAAGCACAAAGACATGGAGGCATCTTACATAACAGATCATCAGCGCAGGGTTCCAAGGGAAAAGCTTCATCGCCTCTTTTGTACTTTAAATCTGAGGTGGCGACACACTGTGTGACAAGCTGCTGCCAAACTCTCATGTGGCAGAAGCGGAGCAGATGAATCCAGTTAGCTCCGGGTTAAAAACATTAATGAAACTTGATGGAAATCAAACGAGCCAATAAAAAACAAGCCTCTAAATGTTTCAAGCTAAACTGTTGGTCTTTAAGCTAGCGCACACTCAAGCTGCATTTGAACGCCTCGTGCCTCACTGCTGCTGCTAAGACTGTCCCAGTTCATTTAACTTCATTTGCTGCGCAATGAAGGATACAACAGATGGATCCTCCCTCAACAGCTCGGAATACAGTGTGCTTCACACCAGCGATGACAGAATGATTTCAAAGATATTGCTTTAGTGTACAACTGAGCTGCTCGTTTCATTGGTGGAGCTAAAACCAGTTCACAGAAACCCCTAAGTGAAAAAAACGAAGCATGAACAATTAAAACATGTTTCATTGGGGCAGAAATAACTCGAGGTTTCAGTCAACAGGAAGCTTTGGAGCTGGAGACAGATGTGCTGCATAGTTGTGGCCGGTTTATAAGCTTCTGCTGACTTTCATCTGGGTCTGGGTTGATCCACAACACGTTCATAAAACCACCGCAAGCTTCTCAAAGTTGCTACAGGGGTCACCGCCAGAAGATGGGGGCAAATAAGAAGATGGTTGATGGAACTTAAGTTATAACAAAAGTTGAACTGAACGAACTTTACATTTCTACACTACAGAGGTTGAATTTCCGAAACATAAACCCTTATTGACACCAGCAGTGAGAACCTGAAAGTGTGTGTGTGACAATTAGCAACTAAAAATACTCTCGTTTTACGAATCGTCTCAATCTTTTCACATAATAATGTAAGTGTACAGTGCACATCAGGAAATTGTTTGCAGGTCAGTGACAACGATTGGTAAAATGCTAAAATCACAATTATATCATAAATAAATATATCAAATATTTATAGTGTAAACATCTGATGTTTTCCTTGTTTCTTTGTGATTAACTAAGTAAAAGATCACAGTGCTACTGAATGTACAAAGATAAATAAATCCACATGGAATTTTACATAATTCAGGCTCTTAGAGCTTATTAACTTATAAACTTTTGTTAAATTTAGATGATAGGTTTTTGTTTTGATGTGTTGTAGACTTTATTGTTGTATTGAAATTATTTCCTAATTCTTTGAGTATTTTGTGTAAAATAATTGTAGATTATATAGTACTGTTTGTTTGGTGCGAAAAGCATTGCAGATAAATTGCAATTGCCCCAATTGATACATATCAGTTATACCAGTAAAGAACCTAGAAGCAGACTGGTCCCCAACTTCATTATTATCTTTATTTATTAGGAAATACCCGTTAAACATGTTTTTCCAGAAGCTGTTCAACACATTTTCTCAACAGACTTAAAATCCCGAGATGGAATTTGTGTGGTTACACAGACACTTTAAGCGAGAGCTCCATAGAAAAAGATCCAGTGAGTAACACTGAAGTAATGTTCAATGTTCTCCAGGCCGGTATCCAGCACAGTTTAGCTCCAACCTCAACACACCTGCCTGGAAGTTACAAGTGCAACATCCCAACCAGCTTCTTTAGAGCTGCAGATAAACTCTGCCGGACGCCGGCCTCCTGGATATATTATACATATATATGATATATTGTGTTTCATTGTTATGTAGCTGGTTGAACAACAATGACTACATCTGGAGAAGAAGAGCGGGGACTTTCAGACCGACAGTAACATTTACATTTATGTATTGAGCAGACGCTTTTATCCAAAGCGACTTACAGTTAACAGGAATCAATGTCCAAAAGCAACAACCCAAGCAAGTAAAGCAGCGAACAATCCAATGATAACATGTGACTATATGTGTATCCATCTGTATCATGTCTGAAACCTGAAGCCCTTGAATTCCATTATATTTGAAAAATATCCCTTAAACTTTAGTGAAAATGGCTAGAAGTAGACTGATTAGGGAACAGTGAAACCCCACACAAGTAAACATAAGTTTAGATTTTGATCAGCTCTCTCGTAGTAAATGGTTTTACTTGTTCAACAAGAGAGCTGATGATTGCAGAAAGCACCCATTTTGTTTTATGAAGAAAGAAAAGCTCTCATTTCATTTCATGGCCTGTGCTGCCAGCGAGAAAAGCAATGAGAAATAAAGTTTCATTGAAGTTGTAAAATAAGTAATGACTGTTTCACAGTGTCTTAAATTCCAGATTCTGGTGACCTCAGGGCTTGTAAAGCTGGCTGGAAGAGTTTACCTCACACAGTTTGCACAGACTACATGCAGGATGTGTTGAAGTCATGTTGGCAGTGCACGAGAGCTGAAAAATGCTGTCAGAGCAGGAAGGAGATTAAGGTAGGAAGGCAACAACCATTCGGGACTCATTAATCCCGTCACATTCTTTCTACTGAAAAACTCTGCTTTGTTCCCATTCTGTGATCTCCAACAAGTTGTTCCTGAGAAGATAATATTAACTATGGATGTGGTCAGTTTTGGGCTTTTCACACAAACTGAGCGTGGCTTTTAGTTTATAGTTGAGCACTACACAATATTTTGCCACAAGAAGTCCCATTTTATAAACAAACGGACCGTGACCATACATGACAACTTTCAGCCAGGGTGGTTCCAGAGGCGAAAACCACATTTCATCTTTGCTCCGTGCAGATGACGTTTGCTGGTGGAACACCAGGAACTTCGCCCAAGGCAATGGTTCTAAGGAAAAAAAGGGTGACATGCTCCCAAGCTAGTGCAGTTTGAGTATCTTGGGGTTTTGCTCACTATGAATTCTATGAGCTCTAGGACACGACCAAAAGGATGAGATCCCTGATATATGAGCTTCCTCCACATGGATGAGAGATAAGAGGTAAGATAAGAGATAAGGAGCTCAGTAACTATGGAGGACCTTGGCGTAGAGTCAGGTAGCTTCTTTTGCGAATGCCTTTGTTGTAGACAAGTCCAGCAGGAAACCCAGAGAGATTATTTCAGCCGCCCTGGGAACATCCCGGTGTCCCTCAGGATGAGCTAGAGGAAATGTCCGGCGAGAGGGATGTCTGGGGCCTGTTGCTTAGAATGCTCCTCCTGCCACCCTGGATAACTGGCAGAAGATGAAGAAGATCAGCCAAAGACTGCTACTATAATGCATCAGGCGAATGCCTCATACTCTAGTCTTGCCTGTTGATTCACCTCTGCAGAAAAGCAGTGGATGTGAAAGTTCTAAACAATTGCTGCAGGGTACTCCTTGAGGAGAAGATGCCAACAGCTTCAGTTTCTTCTTCTCTAACTTTAACTTATTCTTGGTCTGGTTCACTATTGATGGTTTGTATTGGTTGCCTCCCCGCATTAGGATTTGTCAGGTGCAACAAATGTCTTGGAAAATAAACTAGTTTCCCTTTCAAAAAGTAAAAAAAAAATCAAAAAGCTTAATTACTTGAAAAGGGCTTAGATAAAGAACAGAGTGAGGTCAAATACTAAACACACCAAGCAGAATGCAGATGAGTGGGCATGAAAGCGACAGAGTGGCAGAGTTCTTATAGGGATGGGTAAGGAGATGAACAGGCGGGACAATGATCAGGAACACAGGGACTGTCAGTGTCTGCAATCCTGTTCCTTGCAGTGATTGGACTCACATAGATCCCCTTGCCTTTTCCTCCAATCGCCTTACCCCTATATCGACTTCAACTCCCAGAAGCCTGGGGTCCTTCATCAAGGGTTCTATCGTAAAGATCAGTTGGTCTATAGCACATGTGTCAAACTCAAGGCCCGCGGGCCAGATGTGGCCCGCCGTGTAATCTAATGTGGCCCGCGAGAGCTTAAAAGTTTTGAGTGTCCAAAAAAAAAAAAGAAGAAAAAAAAAAACTTAATTCCCCACAATGCCTTTGGACTTAGCCAAAACTTTAGCGATGTGTTAGCGGAGAAATCATTGTAAATATAATGTTTATACTGTATATAATAGCATAAGCATCGTCTTAGTAGTAGTAATAGGTTTATTAGTGTTAGATTGAACTGTTTTTTTTACCGTGTTCGGTCCGTGATTCTTCTTCCGCATTCGCGCAAGTGCATCTTTTTCCCTTATTTCCTCGCATTATTTTTTATTATTTTTTGTTTTGACACATTAAACTGTTCGATTTCAGTACCAACACACTTGTAAATAGTGAAAGAAGATGATTATACCATCATCGAGAGCGCCCTGTGAGCTGTGAAACACGAACAGCAACAGCAGGGGGCGTGTCACCGTCTCAATCCCAGTCATATGTAATAAAAGTTTTTATACACAGAGTATATTCTCAACAATGTTTTTCAATATATGTATAGTGTCATTTTCGACATTATATTATACTGCTTTAAAACTCTTGATTCCAACAACATATAGCTTCATTAATGGAGTTATGTGGGTTTTCATAAGCTTACAAAAAAACAAAAGGATTTATATTAGAACAACAAGCATACAATTGTTTCTATGCAACTGAATTGTCACTTGAATAAGTTATAAATAAAGCAAGGAGTAGTTATATTTATTTTACATTACATTAGATTACATTGTTTTACATTTACAAGTTACATCTGGCCCTTTGAGGACAGCCATCATGCTAATGTGGCCCTCGGTGAAAATGAGTTTGACACCCCTGGTCTACAGTATAGCTCCATTGACAATGTGACGTCCCAGAGATCCTTCATCGATAATTATTTGTGGTCTATGTCATTCCGCGCTGGACTCGCTAGTTCTTCTGTTCCAGAGGATTCCCTCTGTTGGTGCACCGTCTACACTGTCAGCTTGACCTACAAGCGGAGCTCACCCATTGACGCCCTGGTTAGAGCGCTCCCTCACTCATACCCATAGCGTGCTACCCTCCCCTGGATACTCAACTATCCTTCTGAGTGACTCCACAGCCCCTGGACACTTACCACTATTCAATAAACACTGTAAATACTCAACTGATCTCCTGTCTGTGTGTACTGTCACTATCATACGGGGACTGATGGGAAAGGGACAAGTCTTTTGAAGCAGATGGGGTGATGTAACAGGAAGTGATGTCAAGATCACAGGAAAACGAGGAGCTTTTATCTGCTGAGGAAAACACGTGAGACATGGACCAACCATTATATGTAGTGTTTCACATGTTGTAAACTTGGCTGCAACTTGCGACAATGTGTGGCCCTTTTCTTGGACTCATTCGAACAAGCGGATAATAGACCAGAACTGCTTGTAGTTGTTTGTATCTCAAAGCAAAAAAAATCCTGCGAGACCTTTCGTATCTCGAACATTTCGTAACTCAAAGCATTCGAATCTTGGGGTACCACTGTATTTGAAATCGACACAGACACTGAAATCACGATACATGCAACAAAAACTTTCCACACTGCCTTAACCTTAGAGAAATTTCAAAAAGGGTAAAACACAAGTCCTGGGCCTGAACTTTAAAATTCTTCCGATGGCTTATGTTTGGTTAAAACATAATTGGGCTTTTATAACAAAGTTTGAGTGTCTTTTACTAGTTTCCCTAACTGTGTCTTAATGTATTTTTTGCTTCAAACTGGAACGTGATCAATGCTACAACAATTACAGGCTTCTGTTTGTTCAGCCTTATTTTTGTAATTATCAAACAGATTCACCATTTAACAAAACACGATCATCTGCAAAGGTTGCTAATGCATAAAAGGCTCTAGAGTTACACCATGAGTAAGTATTTGAGATGCAGGTATGGCCAGTCAGTTCTCAAATGCATTTAGAAGATTTTATTCAGATATTCATCCATTAATAAATCCCAAATCAAGCATAAGGACCTATGTCTAGTGCAGCATGCTAATGCTGACCTAGAGCAGTTTGCGATGACTGTAGCATAAAAATATTCCAGCACCACAATTCATGACTCTGAGCAGAAGAGTTTTGGCTCTTTAGGGTTAAATGTGTTTTAAACATGTTAGTGCATCTTATCTTCTTAAGGGCAAATCAATGAAGACTAATCTCCTGCATCTCAGCTTTTAATGAAACCCCCGACTTCACATCAGCCATTAGCAAGCAAAACACAGTCTGTACAATGAATGAAAGCAGCTAGTGCAGATTCAGAGGGAATTGCTACTTCTCACACGTGGAGCATTTAAAATGGCAGATCATTAATAGAGCCGCATCAAAGTACTTGAGCAGCCAGCGGCTTGGCCCACCGATGACCTCCGAATGCAGATCAACCTCCATGCATGAGCAGCCGGATGCTGTCTGGGTGAGAGAGAGTCTCAATCTGGACTGTAATGGTAAGTTGGGAGATAACTTGTTGTTAAGGAAAGAAAGCAGGAACTGATTGTGTGAATTGGCCAATCGGAATATGAAATTTTAAATGTAGAGCAGATATTGGGACTAGATGAAGGTTAGAACAAATGCAATTTTCCTTTTGTCTTTAGATATCTCCTTTCAAAATTCAGAGTGACAAACACTTAATAATTTAGTCCTACTGCAGCTTGGCGATGTCATGGGTGGTAGCCACTGAGATCAGTTTCATCCAGGGCATGGCACTTGAAGCATTTTCAGGAGAATGCTGGTGCGGTATTACTGCTGCTTTTCCTTCAACCAGCGTGATAAACTCAAGGAGCTTTTGCGGGGTTCTCCACCATGTTCTAGCCCCCTTAGCTGTAGTTTTTTTTTTTCAGACAATTTGGATGAGTTTTTAACAACAAAATTGTTACCCAACCTTTTTTGTTGATCACTGACTGGTCAGTTGTTTAGATCACATAAAGATTAATCACACTACAGTGTTTAACACAAAAACAAGGTACTAAAACCTTCGTAACAAACAATCAACGTTAACCATTAGTTTGTGCTGCATTTTAAACATGCGCATGATAGCACTCCTTCGATGGCCTCCATTGTTCTGTGTTGTGTGCTCTCAGCGTTCTTCTATTGGCTTTCTATAAAGTACTCTATTCACGATGATATCACCAAGAAGAATGGACAACTTGCACATAGACTCGTGACGCATTAATAGAATACCCTGGAAGTAATAGCGCTCGCTGAGTTCCGGAACATCGGGTACCAGATCCGTACATTATCAATAACATTGTTTTCACCAGCGGTTAAACTAACAATTCTATGTCATGTGACACAGGGAAGGAACGTATTGCAATACATAAAAGTGGATAAAAGTTAGTTCAGGATATAAATTCAGTAAATCTTAAAAGATGTTTTCACCTCTGAGATGATCTCCGTCAGTAACATGCGAAACAAAATCGAACAGAAACCGTTCTTCATTTCATTTGTAATGAAACAATCATTCTGTGATGTATTGTTTTAAAAAGAATAACTTTTGCTGTGCCTCTAGACTGTTTACGGAAATCAAGACAGTATTCCTAGGCAGAGTGACCTCTCACATGAACTCCAGACGACAGAGAGAGTATTAAGCTCACTTAATGAATAGTCGAAGGGTGAAATAATACAGCACGCAAGAATGAGCACTGTTCTGCGGCTAAATTTAATTACAGCCCGGGCTTCTCTGGCTAATGAGCAAAGGCTCTTTCCTCTGCGAGAGGGTAAAGCTGGGCTGCCAGTGGCCACTGGGCATGTTCTCCAGGGAGGAGTCAAGACAAGATTAAGTAAAAGTCAGAGTAAACAAAGACGATCTTACTTGAGCCTTCACAAGAGGAAATCAAGACTCATTTCATCTGCTTGCTTCCAAAACCCAGCAGAAGTCGGATCTTGTTACATCATTCGCTTTAACGGAAGGGGACAGGATTGATCCGAAAAGTGCAGAGGGCTGCATATTAATCCTCATCCACCAAGCTCATGAATATTAATTAGTGCCCTGCATTTTGTGATTTGTTTAGAGTTAATAAAGGGCTGACAAACAAGGAAGTTAAATCAGGGATATTGCTTTCTCTTGTACAACTGGATAAATCGTAAAATCCACAAAAACACAGTGTACTTTCAAACCCGAAATATTTTAAAACAAATAACATACACAATTCATGTGTATCACAAACATGTTGAATGTCTATCAATCACTGTATAGACACTACTATCAAATAGTTTTTTGCTTCAATAGATTTAAATTACACACCAATAAAAAGCCATATTCTAATGTTAAGGTCCATAAACAACTAAAGAGAAAAACTACACAGTAAATAAACTAAAATAAAAAATAAAATAAATAATGCTGCTCATTGAAATGTCTATAAATGAAACAATTCCTGTTGCTTCACGCCTCTGAGGCCAGTTTCCTGGTTCTAACCATTTGATTTTAGATCATCATGATGTCTGCGGAGTACTAAAAGCTACAAGGACTTACTGAGATTCTACTCAAGGACTTACTCATCCTTGAACAAATTACTCCTTTTTCATTTACAGTTGCCAGTTCGAGGCTCATCGGTGACCTTCCTGGAAGGAGTTTGCATGTTCTCCCTGTGCTTGCGTGGGTTTACCTCCTGGTACTCCGGTTTACCCACAATCCCAAAAACATACGGTTAGGTTCATGGAATAATCTAAATTCCCATTAGGTGTGAATGTGTGAGTGAATGTCGCCCTGTGATGGACTGGCGACCTTTGCGTTGGAGATAGGCACCGGCAGACCCCCGTGACCCCAAAACGTGAATAAACAGGTTGGAAAATGAATGAATGGTTTTACTTGACTGCTTTAATCTGTATTATATCTCGCTGGAAGCATCTGAGAAGTATTTGTAATGTTCTGACTATTAAAAACATGTCAGTTTTTTGTGATTTCACTCAGGAGCCAAAATGTGATTTCATAGTTAACCAAAGCAAGATATTAGACCAATATGATATTGAAAAGCAAATATTATGTTATTGCTTTTGTCAAAATGTCCATTCCTATCTCACACAGATCCACTTTTCAGATTAGTCTTCTCTTCCATGTACTTCCATCTGTTATGATTTTGTTTCAGTGTAGCATCTTTCATTCAGTTTGGTGAATTTTAAGCACATTTTCATGTGGTAAATGGTTTTGTTAACATATTTTTCGCCGTATAAGACGCACCCAATTTTAAATGAGGAAGATCTAGAAGAAAAAAAAAGATTCTGAACCAAATACTGTCGTAAAATATTTTATATCAACTGTGTAAAGGTTAACAGCAGTTTAAGAACAATTATATGCCAAACATATAACATGGACAGTAAACAGTAAAATTAACAAAAAAGGCTGTAATGTTTCATACCTGCTCCTTACGATCCAAGCAGAGATGAGCGATGACCTCAGCGCCCACCGACGGCTCCGGAGTGTGATGGGAATTTTCCTATTTAATACTACCATCTAGTGGTCATTTAGAGAAATGTAATTTGAGAAACTTTTAAGAGACACGTCATACTTCAGTCCCGCCCTTCTTCCGGCGCCTACTTTGAGAGGCTCGAGGTTCTCTTCCAATGCGGATAACAGGTGTGTAGGAAATGCGTTGAGACTGCTAAATCTTTACAATAAATAGCCGCATTTGCTGTGTTCTCTCTCAAACGGTCTCCAGTGTTTATTATCAATTGAGAAGGTATATTTTTACCACAACAGGAGCTAGGCCGAAGCCGCGGCCTCTCTTACACCTTTCCTACGGCCGTGACCGCCATCCGCTCCGCGGCGCTCTGCATCTTATACTGCGAAAAATACGTTAGTTTTTTATGGCCGTACCCTTATATTGCTTTTTCAACAGAAAGGACAGTGGAGAGTGACAGGAAGTGAGGACTAGATGGGAAAGACAATGAGCTCAGGGCAACAGCGCACCACCCACTACACAACGGTGCAGGACAATGGTTTAGTTGTAAACGATGTGGCACACAATGGTATCAGTTTGTTTGCATCCCAGAATGCTCTTCGCAGTGATTCTGATTGCCTTTCTGAAGCGCTGCATTATGGGACGTTAAGTCTGCTATCAGCACTTCATATCACCGGGTCATCAGTAACAACAGTGATAGATCTTTCATCCCAGAGACAATCGTAGTGGATCTGAACAGAATAAAAACACTCCATCCTCTCGACTGTTGTTTAAAGTGCCCTCTTCTCATTGATTTTACCAGCAGCAATATGCTCCTTTCTACCACCAAGGTCAACGATGAGCCAATTAGACGGGACTTAGAATAGATCAGTGTCAGTCCCTTGATGTAAATTCATTTCATGAGCTCCAGCAGGGAAATGGCAGCTACTTCGAGGCTTATTTCAACAGAGCCTATATGGGGCGCGGCAATCCGTCATATTGACATTTTGGGTGCAATGTGTAAAAGTTTAATGATGTCTAGACTAACACTTTTGACATTTTGTGTTGGTTCAAATGTGAATGTATTGCACGGTCAGTGCAGGGGCTGACAGAGGATGAAAAAGTGAAAGCTGGCTGAGAATCGACTTGGTCAGAAAGTCATAAAACCACTGTATTGTGTTTGGTGGCTAAAACTGAGAAGAGGTCTCTTGCAGAAGTTTCCTACCGAGCAGTCATTCTTTCACCAGATTCACTTAATAGAGCTCAATAACAACCTTCCATTGTGCTGCAGAAGAATGCAGCCATCAGCTTGTGCCTTTGGTTATTCCGTATGTTCCAAGAACACGAGACCTGGGGGAGAGCTTCCTCTGAAACCCTGACAGCTCTCGATGCGTCGGAGAAAAACACTCCTGCAAAAGGATCATTAGGCAGGAGAAGAAGGTACCTGCACCGTGGGGATGACAAATGCGTGTGAGGGGAGAGCAGATGGAAGGAAGCATCTGAGACAGCGTTTATCAGCTGACTAAGTCTGAGAATCCCTAACGCACCTTCAAATCATCGCTTCTTAACTGCAATTTTCTACAGACGGAGGCAATCGTTGCTTTGTGATTTAAAGCAAAGCTTAATAAAACGCTGGAGATAGAGGGTGATTTGTGGAAAACAAGTACTTGTTAAAGAGCAATCAAGCAAAAATACCATTTGTTCAGTGGGACTCGATGGAGCTGTTTAGCAGATTGATTACTCGGCTTCTAGTGGATTTGAGCAACAATAACTGGAACAGACACTTGTCGTATCAATCAAATCTGTGGATAAATACACATTTTCATCTAATCACACCTAACTAAAGAGATAAACCCATCAAACATACGTTTCTGAAGAGGACAGCTATGGACATTTCCAGTTTTTGCCAGGCTACAGCAGGGCCATACAGTTACCACGCCCATGAATGTTCAATTAATGACATCTATTGAGAAAAGACTCTTCTGCCTGTTGATAAATATAACCCTCAGCAGCCCGCACTTTTTAATCAATAAGGTTTAATAGAGATGATGCTGGCTCGCCCTTGGCAGCTATAAGAGCTT
The DNA here is from genome assembly GCA_007224835.1 of Danionella cerebrum. Taxonomy (NCBI): domain Eukaryota; kingdom Metazoa; phylum Chordata; class Actinopteri; order Cypriniformes; family Danionidae; genus Danionella; species Danionella cerebrum. The sequence continues at coordinate 36,768 of SRMA01024226.1, forward strand.
CAACTTGCGGACCTTCATTTTAATAGATCCCAAATGTGTTCTTTCGATTTGTCTGAGTTCTTTTCGACTTTGATTTTTGCATTGGTGTACGGTCATAAAACAAGTGGTCTTGCCAAACCTGTTTAAAAAAAATGCCACAGAATTGCCAAATTTCTTTTGGTATGCTGAAGCCTGCAGAGTTTCTTTCACTAGGCTAAGCTCCTGAAAAAAACACCCTATGCCATAGTCTCCCTCAACCAAACTCCATAGTTGACACATCTAGTGTTCTCCTGGCTAAAAGTAGACCAATAAAACTGCCAAGGTCAATATTATTAGCCGCCTGGGGAAAGGAAGACTTGTAATGGTTTTAGAATAAACCACTGTTTGCATGATTAACCTCCATCCATCCATCCATCTTTTCCCAGTTATTTGGGGCCGGGTCGCGGGGGCAGTAGTCTGACGCAGGGGCGCCCAAACTCTGGAGCCAGGAGACATAGTCATCAAAACCATTTGTGTAAATAACAACTTCTGAGAAAATAACTTGTGAAGTTAATTGTATTAGGCAGCAGCATTAAAAAATCATTCTGCAGCCATCCACAAGGGGGCGATCACAGCACTTTAGCGTCACTCAGCCGGCCATGTGAGAAGCACTTGAGACACATTCGCTCGTTTGTAATTATTAAACGAACAATTAAACTAATCCACTCACAGTTGCCTCTAAAGTCAGAGTTATTGAAATAAATGATAAAACACCAGGATTGAAATGTTTTTTCTTCTGCTGTGACGAGAGAAACTCCTCACTCCTGACTCAAGGGGTCAGTCAAGGAGTTGCCGTTATGAATGCGAGGCTGCCACTCAATTTAACATGTTTTTATTTAATAGAGTCATAAGTAAATAATCAAATCTCTGCAAATACAAAGCAAAAGATTTCCGGCACCTCCGTCACAGCCAATGGAAAATCCATAAACACAAATAGACATTTATTCCTCTTGTTTTGAAATGACTGAACGGCATTAACATCTCGATCCAATGCTACATTCCACAGATAGATTTTATTTTATTATGTTATTATTCACGATAATAAATAACTGTCTTTCTCAGATGCTAGGTTCATGCGTCGGTGGATGTGTGCACCTCTGTGATTCATCTGCCTTCCAAACGTAATAAGAAGCATAACAGTGATAAAGACGGAGCAGGAACTGAAGGGAGACCAGCTTTGAGAGTCCTGCGGTGTTTTCTGTCTCTCTTTGGGAGGTCTCTCTTTCTGCTAAAGAGACTCACTCAGCAATAATTTGCACCGAGCAGATCCATACTATTTCTACAGAGAGCTGCAGGTCAGTAGAGTTCACTGCACTACAGTAGTGTCAAACGTGTGCTTCCAGTGCCAATCGTGCACCACTTGGTGAATGCTGGGGTTATATGCATTACCACCATACAGCTTTTCATTTTTGGTTTAGTTTTACCAAAAACACACACAAAAAAATGCATTTATTCTTACATCAGAACAAACCTCAGCTTCAATCAGTAACACGGTGTCCAAACGTATTGAGTAATTCTGAAAAGGCTATGGACAAAGATGATTTCAAAAATATAGAAAATGATTGTTTATTTTTGTAAATTTAAAAAAATCTGCAAAAACAAATCCATATTTGGGGTTTCTTCCTTTTGCCATCAAACCAGTGTCAATTCTTGCACAAAGTCAAGGATTTTGTTGGATTATAGACAGGTGTATAATACACCATTTGTACCAAACAGCTGCTACTGAAACAGAAACAGCTATGTAGGAGGCTTAAAATTGAAGATCAACATAGATCTAAACTATGCTTGTGTATATTAACTCTGGTGTGAGATTAGCTTAACCTCACGATTTCTCTCATTTTTGGCAAAGATATTTCATACGGTCCTGTAATGAACTGAAGCTTTGAGTAAAAAAAAGTGACACGGTTAGTGGATGAAAGAAGGGCTAAAAATATCCCACATATCGAATGTGCACCTGTGAGTCCCAGCCTACTTAGCGTTGATCAGCGGAGCCGGGGGTGACGCTGCACTGGGAACGGACAGCTCCAGGAAAATACGGGATGAAAGCAGAATGGAGAGAGGAAGCATAATTAGAGTGGAGGGCATGCTGAGACCCGGAGAGTGAATCAGAGCGTGGATGTCGAGTCTCGCACCTGCACAGAGGACTCTCCAGCAGCGCGGCACATACAGCCCTCGCCTAATCCCAAACAGCGTTAGAAGCCAATCCCATGACCCCGGCGGGCCTGAGAACGACACAAAATAATGCACAGTGGACCGGGCCGCTGTCAATTTAAATAAAAAAAACACACACGCTCCATTATTTATTTTTGTATATATCTCACTAGGGATGAAGCCAATGGTAATTTCCATAATTAATTAATTGGATGATTCATTTAATCGCACAATGAACACAATATTCCAATGTTCGATTTGCACAGTTCATGTTAAAACTATTTGATATTTTAATACATCTGTCTTGTGTATACACAGTAAATCCACTTCTAATATAAACAGTGAATATCAAATGCCTTTCATTAAGTCTCCGTACGGAGAGCTCACACAAGTGGCACATTTCAGATTCTTTTACCCCGAAATGAATAAATCGTATCTATTTGTTCAAACACATCTATTCTGAGGGTTTTCTCATACACTGTGGCAGTTTTGTTAAGCTGGCCATAATAACTGAAACACCACAATCATAGTAACCTCACATGGTGAACAATAACTTTTAGTAACCGAACCTAAACATGATAAAATTATTTTATTGCCATAAAAACAGGCTGTTTTTTTTTTTTTTTGCATGCAGCTGAAAAGAAGATCCGATGTAGACGGGTTGATGTTTAAGTGCTACAAGCAGCACACAGAGAATAAACAGCCAAGGGGAGCCAAAGGAGTCATTACAGCTCATTTAAATAAAATGTACTGGACTCCAGTTAATTAAATTCTGAAAGGGATTTGCTGTCAAAATAATTGTTATGTGCACTGACAAAGCACAACACTGTTTATGGAGCTAGCTCTAGCACAGCATAGCATAGCAGGATCCTTTCATTAAAAGCACACTACAAATGTCACCTAAACTGACTTTTATCAAGAGCAGCTTTTAGAAGAGTTAGAAATAAAAGAGATTGTGGCACTTTGTGTGTTTGCTCCATTAGTCTGACATTATTTTAGGAGTTTGATTCTGCGCCAGATGTGTCTAAACAAAACAATTCAATGTATCCGTCTACAAAAATATAATTTATTATTAACCAAAAACTTAATTTCAGAAGTCAAAATTATTTACAAACCACATTTTAAGAGCAACCGTCTCTGGCAAACATGAGTGTGGAAGTTCTGTCCTGGGACGTAGAAGGCATTTAACCCTTTATTCACTTGATAAATCAGTATGAGAGACAAACGTCTGGATGATGCCGGGACGCATCTCGTTATAATCTATTAATGGTGTTTCCGCTCCTGCCCGCTCCCGTTGATCTTTATTCCCGTCCCATCCCAATCATGAGATTAATAAACTAAATCTATCCCATCCCATAGGAATCCCACGGAATCACGTGACCCGCAGGAAATCCTGACAAATGTCATTCTCTAACTCACAACCAGAGTAGTCTACAAGGCCTATGCTGAACAGGACTCCCACCCTGAAGCTAGGAGGCAGGTCACTGAAGTTTTGGGGGCATACGTCGTAGTGAATAAATGAAAGGGAACGTCTAGGTTACTTGAGTAACCCCAGTTCGCTGAAGGAGGGAACGGGGACATATGTCCCATACCTACCATGTCTTCAGGTCAGTGGAGGAGGCCAGCATGTACGAGTGGATTCCTTGGAATTTATTTGGCTTATTTACCCAGTGTAGATGTTGTATGCTAATTCCAAAAGGTGGAAGCAAGTCACTACTTTGCATATCAAGTCAAGTCAAAAGTTGCTAAATTTTAAATTCAAGTCATTTACAAAAAAATAAATAAATACAAACAAGCAATAATAGATTACATTTACTGTACAGTCCATTTATTTTATGAAATGCATAAGTGTATTGCATTTGTAAAGTTTTTAATTGCATTTAGTTGTTAAAAAAGTTGTAAAAGTTGCAAGTTTCTGTCAAAGGTTACAGTGTTTTTATTTTGATATTAATGGTATTTGAGTCATGTGGTTTGCGTATGCGGATTAAGTGTCGAGGAAATGTTGCCACACGATGGATGTGAGCTTGGGGAGTTTGAGTTGTACATTGTCCACAAAAGTGCATATGGTAAATGATTATAGTAGTTTCTTATGCGATAAATGTGTAAAGTGATTGTTTAATTGATCTGTTAAATTTGTATTTTATAGTGTAACGACCAGTGTTGTACCTGTGTGCTCATTGGATCGAGTGCGGTGACATCACTAGAGACGGTGTTTGTTAACTGGCTAATTACTGTGTTGTTTCAGCAGTCTGTTTAGTTATTGTTCGCTATGTGGTGTTCGCAAAATGTATCTTTATTGATTATTGGGGTTTTTGTGGGAGGTAAGTAGTTTTGAAATTGCCAACCGTGTCTGAAACTAGAACTCCTCTGAGTGTGGTCCAGTCACTCTGTGACTTCAATTCATGTTGGTTTACCGAACGCTGTCTGTAGTTGTCGTGTGCGGGGCTATACTTGTTGCCTGTGATCACGCTTCTGTTAAATAAAGCTGTAAACCGAGTCTGTTGTCTAATGTTTTTGTTAAGACGGCTCCCATGCATTGGTGTTTGCTACAATTGTGTCAGAAGTGGGATGCGAACAACATGCATTTGATCTTTACTTCAGGAGGATTAATATTAACGGATTAACACACGCAAACATGTGCGCTCACTCTGACACAGATGCATGTGAGACGGGATCTCACACAGAACGAAATATTAATTTTTATTCATTAGTTATTAGAATTAATCATTGGGTTGCAAGTCCGAGTCAAGTTGCGAGTCATTGTTTTTCAAATTCGAGTCAAGTCGCGATTCATTGGGGTTCAAGTCTGAGTCAAGTCGTGAATCATAGGGGTTCAACTCCAAGTCAAGTCGCGAGTCACTGTTTTTCAAGTCTGAGTCTAGGTGAGAGTCATTGGGGTACAAGTCTGAGTAAAGTCGTGAATTATTGGGGTTCAAGTCTGAGTCAAGTCGTGAATCATTGGGGTTCAAGTCTGAATCAAGTCGAGAGTCATTGGGGTTCAAGTCTGAGTCAAGTCGAGAGTCATTGGGGTTCAAGTCTGAGTCAAGTCGTGAATTATTGGGATTCAAGTCTGAGTCAAGTCGAGAGTCATTGGGGTTCAAGTCTGAGTCAAGTCGTGAGTCATTGGGGTTCAAGTCTGAGTCAAGTCGTGAATCATTGGGGTTCAAGTCTGAGTCAAGTCGAAAGTCATTGGTGTTCAAGTCTGAGTCAAGTCGAGAGTCATTGGGGTTCAAGTCTGAGTCAAGTCGAGAGTCACTTGGGGTCCAAGTCTGAGTCAAGTTGTGAATCATTGGGGTTCAAGTCTGAGTCAAGTCGAGAGTCATTGGGGTCCAAGTCTAAGTCAAGTTGTGAATCATTGGGGTTCAAGTCTGAGTCAAGTTGTGAATCATTGGTGTTCAAGTCTGAGTCAAGTCGAGAGTCATTGGGGTTCAAGTCTGAGTCAAGTCGAGAGTCACTTGGGGTCCAAGTCTGAGTCAAGTTGTGAATCATTGGGGTTCAAGTCTGAGTCAAGTCGAGAGTCATTGGGGTTCAAGTCTGAGTCAAGTCGAGAGTCATTGGGGTCCAAGTCTGAGTCAAGTTGTGAATCATTGGGGTTCAAGTCTGAGTCAAGTCGTAAATCGTTGGTGTTCAAGTCTGAGTCAAGTCGCGAGTCATCAAATTAATGACAGAGTCCACACCTCATTCCCACAGTTCTCTCCTTCAGGGAACTGGGGTTACATAAGCAGCCAAGACACTTTATGTACATTGCTACATAAAGTATATAGAGAACGCTATTGGAAAAGGCTCTTTCTGCAAAACCACACTTGTGCAGTATCCTTAATCAACCATTCAAAAAAATCTGACAAAATTTTCAGAGTGTTGCAGCCAGATCCCAGAGCTATATGTGTGGCGTATGAATCAAAACAACACTTTTGTGCATCATGCCATTTTAACAAATTCATAAACCACTCAACTGCTTGTTCTGCATATGTACATTTTGACGACTATGATTATCCTATAACCTAAGTTTCTTTTAAAAACAGGAAGTGCGAAATGACCCCATACAACTCACTATTTTATTGTCAAAAAGAACAATTTCGGGTTATGCCTTTAGCATTCTAGAGTATCGTGACTCTTTACAACAAGAGTTAAAAGATTGCTTTTTGTAAATATCCTTCAGGCGCAAAAATCTGCGTTCAAATAGAACAGAGACATGTGTGCTGAACATCATAGATATCGACTGATAAGAAAACACTATTGTGATATCTTTTTTGCAGATATCGCCCAGCCCTTGCTGAGATACAACTGGACATGATAAGAATTCTGAACCATGGCGACAATCACACAATAACATTTTTACACGAATGCTACTGAGAGAACAATGCACTTAATTAAGTTTTAATGACCTTCTCTGAATGAAAATTAGAGGCATAAGAAGAATGCACACATTAAACAAGTGAAGTACTAATGTTTCCCAAAACAACAGAGGCTTCTCATTTCATAATGAATAGGAAATGTTTATCAAGTACGCTTCGCCATCTATGCCATTAAAAGTAATCAGATAATGAAACTACTGCACAATGAATCCACTCCCCTGTGCTGTTTACTAATGCAAAGCAGACCTTTGAATGGAGAGCTCACCTACAGAAGAACAGGAAGAGAGGTGAGCTCATCTGAAGCGCTGCAGTTCGTCCGTCCTTCATTCATCACTTTAGGTGAGGGGTCAGCTTCGCCCTGCATTCACCGCCTTTCAATAGGACCTTTATTACCAGAGACTGCTCTCAAAGCGTGGCCTGCATAGCCAGCAGCACATCCCCAAACAATCTGCAGATGGAAAACTGGTGGGGATGGCGTGATCCAGCTCTGCTTATAAGAAAGCCACCTTTTGAAAGCTCCAGCAAGGGAAAAAAAGTATTTTGTGGAAGATCAATGCCTGAGGAAAACAACAGGCGCGTTTGGGTGTTGTGATGTTCGCCTGCTGTTGCAGATTAGAGGATGATTCTCGTTATCTGTATTTTTACCTGCTGAATCTCTCTCTGCATTCAGGATCAGAGGAAGACAGATGGAGCAGGTATTTGTTTTGAGCACCTTAATGACTTCATACAGATGAAATTCCCTGATGTTTCAGATCCTTTCCCCATGAAGAATTAACTATTCGCCAACAATCTGCACCAGACACCAAAGACTTACTTTTAAAACGTTGTGCGTTCTGGCAGATAACAACATTATTGATTAAATCCCGCAACTGGAATTAACTACATTTTACACTACAATTTAATGGACTTTGACGTTTTATGAAATTCCAGCCACTTCTCGACCATCAAACCACAGATCATACATATAATAGCAGGCCGTAAAGAAATATTGTATTTCTAGCAAACCTTTATATTATTATGTTGGAAATGGCGCACAAAGGCACTGGATTGTTCCTATCTGTCTCTTCACTGAGGACTCACTACAAACTGGTGTGAAAAACCAGGACCATGCTCTTCTTTACTAATTAAGGAGCTTTCACATCAGTTGTTCAGTTCAATTGATCCAAACCAAGACCAACAAGTGCTACATTATAGTACTGGTCTACCATTGGGTCCTTTCCTCACCAAATGAGAACTAGCTGCCAAGACGAGAGGTTGAGGATATTTCCTAAACTGCTTTTTCATTGGTCAGAGTAAAACCAGATCACATGTATTGAGATTTGTGATTGGCTGAACTTAAACCTGCTCATCACACACTATAATAGTCTTAATTTAATTTGTGTAACAATACACTTTGCGATATTATGACCACTAAACAATATGTATCGAAAAAAATGAAAACAATATTTATGAACCCAATAAACTCAAACAATTTAACAAAGTTTGCCAAAAAGCTAAGAACACCAGGGTCTGGTGAGCACAAGACATGTTATTATCCCTGGCAGCAATCATGCGCAAGGAAATCAATAGAAAGCCAAAGAAGAACCAAAAACAGTACCAACGGTAAAATCACAAAGGCAGAAACTGGGACTAACGAAAACCTGGTATGGGATAAAAATGAAGGAGCGAACTCACGAGCAATCACTCAAATCCTCCTGGGCACACCCAGGAGCAAACTTGGTGCTCTACAGGTAGAGCAGGGGTTGGCACTACAGTCTCCATTAGCTGGAGACACAGCACAACAATAAAATTTTTTCAGACAGAAACCCAGATAAAAGGAAAGAAAATAAAGAAAGGAGGACAAAAGGCCACACAGCACAGATTCCTAACAATTTTGTAACATCTGCCAACCTCTCGGGGGCAGCAATAAAGTTTTTAAACTTAAGGCTGTACTGCAGCGGCTGCATCGTCATCTGTCTGCGTTAATTCTTTTCCGGTTAAAAATGAGTGCACAGACTTTGTGAACACTAGATGGAGCTTTTGTGAACTGCAATTTTCTGCAAAGGTCTGTGTGCTCATAAACTAAACATCAACATGTAGTGGCCTATAAACAATGAAACGAGGAAGATGTCTCTTGTTCTCTGGGTGAGTGAGCTTACACTCTTACAATATTCCTCTTGTCTCTCAAAAAAAAACTTTCTTATTCTGCAGTTTCTCGTGCTTTTCACACAGTGAAGAGAAATTTTATAAAGCATTATATTTCATCTTATTGTTAATGTTAATGCTAAATTTTAGCTTGTTTGCTAGTGATACAAATATTTAACAGGTCACCCTGTGTCCCCTAATGAAATTAGGAGACTATGGAGCTGCAAAGCTCTCTATCTTTCAGTCTGCGCCTCTTCATATGAGAAGCAGCGATGTGCGCTAGCATTTAAGATAAGAGTAATGTCTTTGTTTATCTGTTTACATTGAAATAAATTGTCGCTATGCTGTTTCCTTACACCCTGGATCAAGAGTCGTTAATATGGAAGAGATTTTAAAATACTCTTTACAAGCTCCTAGACGATATCTCCCAGTAGCTCCATGATATGTATTGACATTTTATTATTGCGATAGATTATGCAATATTAATTATTATATTGTTCCTCCCCTTGTTTAGGTCGCTTGCCAGAGCAAGAAGGAACCGGTTTAAAAGAGCTTTTCATGAGCATACATTCAACCCACTGAACCTACTCAAATGGCTCATTTCAGTTTTAGTTGATTAAACTCAATTGATTACCAAGTTAAATACAAGTTTTGTAAATATACTTGGGTCACTTTCTTTGTAAAAGTTAATCTTTCATCCATATAAACAAAGAGCACAGCACAAACCCAGCCTCAAACTTTGATTTACCAGTTTCTTCTGATATCCAGCATTATTAAAAGTGCTGGAACACATTCAAAGCATGTCTGTGGCTGTTCAAAAATGTATTATGGACCTTCAAAAAGAGAGACCATTCCACCACCCCACAAGTCTTTTTTGAACAAAATGCAAAAGCAGCATTAAAAAGTTTTGATGGCCATACCACAAACTCATTTCCATTCGCAGTCGCCACAAACATCTCATTTGCTTTGAATTACAGGTCCACAAGTGCCACTTCAAAGAATGAAGGTTCTGATGCAGTTACAATTCAAATTAAACCAAATTTCTCTATCATTCCTGTTGCCAGATAAAAAAAAATCACAAAAGAAAGCTCTGTCCTCTTGATGATGAAATCATGGGAAACACCAACAAAGACATATCTGAAAGACAAGACGGCACGACTGACTCAAGCTCACAACACAAACGTCTCGTACGTGCACAGCGCGGCTTAATCAATTGAAACCCCATCACACGCGACACGTGTCTTCATTAACATTTATGTTTCATGTGATCGTGAGTGTGACTGATGAACGACCTGGTTCTCCAGGACAAGAGAAAAATGGAGGGAAGTAACTAATCTAACATCGCTGGCCTGATGATCCCACATCGGAATGGAAAAAGGCAGCTATAAATACAGGCAGGTGTGGTGAAGAGAGGGGTCAGCACTTTAGGGGACTAGTGACGCAAGGAAGTGAAGCGTGACGCCCAGAGTGAATCTGTCAGCAGCTGGGAGCATAAAGCTTACGGTGAAAGCATCTAAATCACTCAGCAAGTGCCTTCTGATAATACCACAAAGAACGCCAGTCATTTCCTCTGATAGTTTCGAAGGGAACGCCCAGTGCCTTTCCTTAAGCTCTAGAAACTCTTCTTTAATGACGTGTTATCAACAAAGTTTGGGAGGTGCATGTGATCTAATTACCCAAATGGCTACGGGTGGAACAGACTCTAACTAATCAAAAAAAGGGGGGTGAGGGATGGTCTCTGGGTTTGAATCGTTAAATTGTTATCACAGACTAACGTTCTATGTATGTGGGAAATTTTGACACAAGTCCAGATGAAATTCACTTGCATACCAGAAAGTATACAATATAGTATGCCATGGTGTGATTGAATGCTGGATTCTGATTGGCTGGCAGGTGTTAATTAAATTTGTTCAACCACACTGGTCACTTCAGTTTAGTTTGTTTACTTATAAAACCAATACGCTGTAACTGGTTACCATAATATCTCAAGCCTATATGGACTATGTTAGGACTTGCTTAACTGTTACTTTTGTTTTGTTCTGTCCCTAATAGTTTAGCCAGATTACTTGTGCTCTGCCATTCCCCTACTCGTTAGCTCTGATTGTGTGCACCTGCCTCCCCCACTGGTTTCCACTCTGCCTTGTCAATTCTTCCCTATTTAATCCTGTCTTTTCATTCACTGAGTGTGGGTTCATTTTTGCCTTGTGAGTGCCAGAATCTGTGTTGCTGCAAGCCTGATCTCTGTACCTGACTGCTTAATATTGCAGTTGTATTTTTGTAAGTTTTCTTTGTTTGTTCTTGTTATGAGATCCTGTTTTTGTTCTTAGTTAGTTTAGCTGTTTAAGTTTAGCTAGTTAGGCTAATCCCTACCAAGGGGTTTTTCTGTTTATTTATTTTTTTTAATAAAGCCCATTGTTTGACGGTGCACTTGAGTTCAGCCCTTTTCCTAATACCTATGGGGCATGCCCTTAACAGAATGAACCCACCATTCTGATTGAACTCAGCACGTCAAAATGGGAAGATCACGCAGTCACCAGTCAAGCACCCCAGCACTGACCTCTTCCAGTTCTCCCCTGGTTCTCTCTGGACTTAAGCAACAAGGATGCCCTATGGGGATGTATGCTGCCTCTCTGCTGCTTGCCTTGCATGAGCTTGGGCTAGAGGAACTGGAGGTTATTAAGATCTTGACCATCCCATCCCATCAAAGGTCTTTGAGGAAGGTGGCTCATTTTCCATCTGGGATGTCATCTGTATGGCTTTGAATCTCTTCGAGGGACCTGAAGCATGTCAGTGCTTCTTTTCCCTCCTTCCGGAGAGATGGCGCTCCGTCCAGCATCATGTCGGATTGCCTGAGTCGAGTCAGGGAGCGCCGCTGGGTGACAAGAGCTCTCCACATTCCCCAAGTTTAGAGTGGAGCCCTGGACCCAACATGTCTGCTAGTGATCCCTGCAAACGATCAGTGAATCTCTCCACTTCCAGTCTCATTGCATCTATAGAGGACCCCATTCCCTCTGTTAAGTCATCTTTTCTGGGTAGAGCCCGAGGTCGGTCTTCCCAAGTCTGTCAAGTATCCTCAAATACTCCGGTCCGCCACAATCAGCTTGTGCAGTCCAGTGACTCTAACTCTTCCAGGTTGGCTGTACGAAGAGGAGTGCCTGAATGGGTGTTCAGGCTAGCGGTGCAAGAAGCCAGCACCTCCAGTGACTTCCATCTGGGGGCCACTTCAGCCACAGTCTCCTGTTCTACTCCATCAGCCAAGGTTCCTGTTGACTTGAGTCTGTCTGTTGGACCCCCTGTTGATTTATGTTACCCAGAGAGTTTACCCGAATTCCTGCCTGGAGAGAGTTCTGCTCCACGCCTGCTGGATGACCCTAGACCTGGCAAGAGTCGTGTTGAGCCAACTGAGAAGACTCAGGAGGAAGACCCATCCTTCTGCGACCTTCTCCTTTTGTGTTCATTTTATGGTCCCTGTCTCATATTTTTTTATGTTGGATTTTGTCATAAGATACTTGCAGATCCTTGTCACTACCAGTTTTCAAGGTATTACCCACTCCTGCCCTCAGCCCCTGCCCGTCTTGCCATATGCTCAGCACCTATACGTTTGAGTCTTCCTGCTCCCAAGATTCCTCTGGCGTTGCCTGCTCCACCAGTGCAGTTAGCTCTGAGAGGTCCACCGTCCTGGCGGGGTGTGCATGTCCCTGATACCCAGTCTGCGACATCAATGTTCTTGCCTGATACGTGGAGGGACATGCCTCACTGGTCCCCTGCAGTCAAGAATCCCCTTATTCCCCCTTCTCTCCAGAACACCCTCTCTGTCTTCCCTGTGTTTCCGAAACCGTGCCCTGGTTCGATTCCAGTACCTTGGAATTTCCCCTGTGCTGACATCCTTCCTGAGGACTCCATTGGCCACAGCTTCAGTTTGGTTTCCCGGGGCCAGACTGTTTGGACAATAGAGAATCTAAGGACTCCTAAACCTGGAACATATCCTCTGTCTCAGTTTTGTTTGCTGCCTTGTGTCTGTGGATTTTATTCTTGCCATCTTTCCTGTTTTATTATTTTGTTACAGGTTGCCAGTCTGTCAGTCCGAGTCAGTTTTGTTATGTTTTCCCCGATTGCTTTAACCTACATGCTGCCTGACTCTCATGCCTCCTTCTTTCTACTACCTTTTGTGCCCTGGCTCCTTCCCCCTGCTCCGCTCTGGTTCTTGCTCCAAGTTGGTCAGAGAGACCTGTAGCCCCTCTCTCTGCCCTTTCCCTCCTGGAATCTATGTGCTTCTGCCCCCTTTTTGGGTTATAGATTCATTGGCTACTTGTTCGGGGGTGTCCTGACCCTTTTTTTTTTTCTTTTCTGTCTTGTTCTGTGGGGTGTCTGGTAGCCACCCCTTAAGGGGGGGACTATGTTAGGACTTGTTTAATTGTTACTTTTGTTTTGTTCTGTCCCTAATAGTTTAGCCTGATTACTTGCTCTCTGCCATTCCCCTTCTCGTTAGCCCTGATTGTTTGCACCTGCCTCCCCCACTGGTTTCCACTCTGCCTCGTTAATTCCCCCCTATTTAGTCCTGTCCTTTCTTTCACTTGGTGTGGGTTGATTGTATTTGTATCTGTGTACATGGAAATATATTCTCGACATGCTGTGTTGCTGCAAGCCTGATCACTGTACCTGACTGCTTAATACTGCAGTGTATTTTTGTAAGTTCCTTGTTTAGTCTTGTTCTGAGATCCTGTTTTGTTCTAGTTAGTTTAGCTGTTTAAGTTTAGCTAGTTAGGCTTTTCCCTACCATGGGGTTTTTCTGTTTATTTATTTTTTAATAAAACCCATTTCTTGACGGTGCATTTGAGTTCAGCCCTTTTTCCTTATACCTTTGGGGCGTGCCCCTAACACAGAGATGAACTGGACACGCAGTAACCAATGAGAACAGGTTGCATCACGTAAAGGAGGAGTTTCTAACAAACAATTACTGAGTCGTTAAAAAATCCTGTAAAAATAAACATATTAAAACATAAGTTAAAGTGTTCCTTGACCTTGGATGCGTTTTAATCTGTTGAAGACTTCAAAAACCAGATAACTAACTTTTCAAATTGATGGGCTCTTTAAGCTCCAGCAAAAACCACAGTGAACCAAAGTGTTGAACTATTAAAGTATGTTCTCAGTTTTGTTTAATTGTTCTTGAATAAGGTGCGCATGCCTGGAGATGTGACCCCACCCCCCTGTATATATATATGTGTGTGCTCGCTATTTTTTCTCTCTAAATATATGTCGGTCAGTTCAGTCCATTTATTATTCAATAAAGAACGATCTGCTCACAAGAAGCGTCATCGTCCTCCATTGCAACACGCAAGTATTCGCTGTAAGAACTCAACAGGTTATGGGCCCAGGTGCAACTCGTGGAAGAGTTTAATTAATCTATCTCCGATAGAAAGTCGCAACGAACCGCCTAATAACGGTCAGGTAGAATCATGGATCCACGAGGAAACAGCAGGATGCCCCGTCTAATGTTTGATGGAGATGAAACCAAGTACGAGCTTTGGG
>SRMA01024227.1:0-90067 GCA_007224835.1 Danionella cerebrum
TTTCATTTTCAAGCTCTGAACAGTGTGTATGCTGTTATGAAGTCGAATTTTCCTTTCTCATAGAGTTTACTTTGATTTTACTCAAGTGAAATATTTCATTGTGGTTTTAATTATGGAATCTATTAACCCCATGACGTTTAGACGACACATGTGGACGTGTTTTGATGATCTTTTAATAGTTTTAATAATTTGAGGTTGCATTTCTTTTTTTCTCTTATGGATGCGTTGAAAAACTCTTTATATTGTTATAATAATTATTATTGGCTCTCACAATTTTTGAGGTTTTCCATTTTAAACTTGGCTTATTTGGAGAAAACAAACAACCTATAGTGAACTCATGTATTGGGCAAATTTTGGGGGGTGCCATGGTACATTTCTGTCTAGGGCAGCCATTTGTCTTGCAGCGCCCCTGCTGGACAAAATGTCCCAGCATTGATTACAAAGAGACAATTAATACAAATAATAGATTTTAAATGTTGAGAAGTGAGGTAAAACAATTGCATGACTTTCTTAAAGGTACACAATAAAACAAACTGTGAATGTTGAGAAAAATCCACTTGTTTAAATTATTTTGGGGCTTAAAATGTAATTTAATTCAATATAACTTAAAAAAATTACTGTACGCAAAGCTGTACATTGACTGAACGACATCTTTATCTAGTTTATCTAGCTTATATCAGCTGACCTGATTAACTTATTAATATTAAATAATCAGTAAAATTGTTTCTAAAAGGATAACCTTACAGTTGTTCTATTTGTGAACTTGGATTTTCCCCAGAATTAGGTACCATTTTAATACGGTTTACGTAAAAGCCTTGCCTGCATGCACAGGGCAGGCAGCTAGCGATTTCGATTTGACGAATCGCAACAATAAACGTTTGTCAGGGAAACAAAACGGCATCTTCTCTGTCCGTCACAAACAAGGACAGAATTCTGGAGCCGTAAAAACTCTGGAGTAAAAACGACAATTCAAAAAGCACCGAGTGTAATCAACCTGTCAGCGCTGAGTGATCCAGCCTTAGTGTAAACCGTGCATTGACACCTTCAGAAAATAACTAGTGAGACATCTAAAGCTGTCTTTACATGCAGCTTAAAAGAAAACAAGCTTCAGGCGAGGCTTTGACAGGAACCCATTGAGCCTGGCTGCCAAAACCGTTGGTCACCGCCTCTGTGTCAGTTCACTCACCAGTTTGATGCGATCCTCAGAGCGAAGAATGTTGATCATCACCTGTAGATGCTGTGGTAGGTCACCTGATGAGTGAAAGCACAATTTGGAAAACAGCCGTTAATGTAAACAAGGTGACTAATGGTGATGTCATTAGCTAGAGTATGGAAGTCAGGAGTGAAATGAGGTTTATAGGAGAGAGAGCAGGCCAAGAAAAATGCCTGCTGAATGATGCGAATCCGTCGTTAAGTGTTGGGTGGGAAGACAACAACACGCTTTTGATTAACGTTTTATTAGCGCTGCTGATTTACGAGATTTTCCACAGCACAATGTTCTAAAGCACACAAGTTAACACTGAGACACGGTGCAGGAGATAATAAGAAGGGTTTCTGGCTAAAGTCTGGTTTCGACGGAATTGTGACCAGGCGCCTTGCGGTAAAGTCCTAAATATTGCAATTGATGCTTTGTTTAAAAAAACTTCTATTAATAATAATAATAATAATAATAATAATTGGATGCATTACTTCCAGGCAGTGGCTCTTCCAGAAACTTTTCATAGGGGTGGTTCCACTTTAAATCTTGGTATGGTACACCAAAACATGTGATTGTAGTAGTAATCCGGGCGATAAATCGGTTTTATCGATAACCTCGACTCTGTGGTGTACATTGATGGTGTACATTAATGAAAATCGTTTTTATCTTTCAGGTAATATGCAAATGCAGTCCCATTTTCGTAAAATTCCCTCCAAGCTTCCGTAAGAATGCACACTGCTCACCTTCCACTCCTCGTATTTGCCATATATTATACAAAGTACGGTGGCAGAAAGCGGCAACAAGCAACTAAAGATTTGATAGAAAATGAACAATTCTGTTTAGTTTTATTATATTTGTCAAATGGTGTAAATTTATTCCAAACAACAAAGTTTTTAAGTCGCTTTGGATAAAAGCGTCTGCCAAATGCATAAATGTAATGTAAAAAGTTAATGGAGAAAAGCAGAAACTGACAAATACAAACAAACACTTGAAAGTTTTATTTAATAATCTACATTTCATTAGAAAGAAAACCCTTCAAGTCTGTGCTAGAAACACTGGGGATCATGATGTCAGTGTCAACAAAAGAGACACTTAATAAAGACACTTTAATTAGCTGAAATGAACATTAATCCATAGAAGATCATATAAATGTATCATTGTATTTTTTGATGAAATGCCAATTGACAATGTCTCAATGTGAAATATAGCATTAATTCTTGAAATAAAATGAAATACACCATTTGTAATATTTAAAGAGTTAAATTAACTTATTAAAAGACCATTTTTATTTTTGGCAACATTGACTAAAATGATTTTGATTTTCATCGACAAAAACGAGAATATTAGATTTTTAAATGACTAAAATGTGGCCAAAACTAAAATCACTTTCGTCAAAAAGACTAAGACTAGAAGTCAGATGGCTCCCAAAAACAACACTGCTGTAGAAGTTCATTTACCATTGTCTTATAATAGCCATTGAAAATAGAAAGCGGGGTCTGACATCACTGATAACTCCAGACTGTTTACCATAGCAACCAGTTAGACATATCTCTATCTCTTCTTAGCAAATGCATAGAGACACGGGGCAAAGTTTATTTTACTCATGGCGATATTGGGAACAAAATGTATCAAAAATACTTTTATACACCACTTTTACAAGCTAACATCAACATTTGTAACTTTTGCCATCTAGTTCTTACCAGGCTTCAAAATCCTTGAATTTGCATGCTTTTAAGTGATTTGAAAACAATTCAGTCGTCAACAAACCAACAAAAAGCATTTTCAGAGTTGTTTCACTTATTTATTTATTTTTAATTATCAGGCCTGGTAAATAAAGAAAATAATACATTTATATCCATAAAGTCTAAATGTTATGCATTTCTCCAGACAAAGTTGAATGTAATAATGTAGATTGCAATACATATGGGTACAAAATATTCAAAATATTTGATACCTGCAGCCATAATCAATATTCTCGTGCAATCATGACTGCAGTCTTGAAGATCTATCCCTCCCAACACTCACGGTGCTTTCCTGCACAAACAAAGCCCCTTCTGCTCTTGTACACTTTGGCAGCCGCTACGAGGCTCTGATGTAACTACAGTGGGAGGCTAATCAAAGTGTACGAGGAGGTTAAGAATAAAGCCGAAAAGATGAACACCAAATACATTCCAAGCTTTTGAGCCGCTTCTCGTCATACGTACGTAACAAAACAGGTATGATGTTCTCAAAGGCTTATCAAAAGCTTTACAAGCAGAATGGTTTTGACTAAAGTCGCGTTTTCTGCAACAAAACGAGATTTCTTGACAGAAGAGTCTATTTGATGCCAAAGTATGATTTATCAGAAACAAGTTTTTAAGGATCACTGTAAAACAAGGAGTTGGGGATGGGGATCATGTTTATGGCAGTTACAGATGGTTAATGTCTAATTAATGTCCAAGATAAAGAACCAGATTTACGTGAATAAATACGACAAACGGTAGTTTTAAAGCCAGCTGAGAATAGTTTATATCAGTTTCTATCATTTTCCTTTCAAACCATAAACAAGTTGAAAGACCCTAAAGCATCTTCATCTCAGTTTTCTTTGTAGTAGAACGTTTTAGACTTGAAGCATAACAAGGATGTGGAAATTAGGACAAAATTTGTATTTCTGGTCATGGCATTAGTTTACTCATTAATCTTACTGACGAGGAAGACCACTAATGATTGTAGCAAATGATTATTTGATTATAGGGGCTTTCCATTTACAGCAATGTCCTTGTGAATGAAGCTGAAATAAAAGCAGTCTAGTTCTTTAAAACAGGATTTAAAGAAATCAAGTAAAAAATGTCATTTGTATTACTAGTAATAATACAAATAACTATTGTTTTAATTTGCATTTCAAATAAAATGAAGCTCCTTTAAGGGTCCAACTTGGGTGACATCTAATTTTATCAAAAAATATTAAGACAAATGCTATATTTTTCATTAATATATTCCCTTGGGGTTGTGATATGAGATACCAAGACGTACTGGACAATAACAGCAAATATTTAAGGATTCAAAATGTTGTTCTTGCTTTAAAAAAAAAAACACTGTTTTTATTACAGCCATTGATGAAGTGACCCGAGTTACAGACCTACATTACTTGTGTACAATGGACCTCCCCCTGCAGTGACTATACAGACAGCTCCACCTTCAGTCTTGCCAAAGCCACCAGTTAAACACAAAAAAATACATCACAAACAGGAAGTTACAAGCTGCTTAAATAAAGTACCACAACTGGGTTCTGCCCTTCTGATCCTGAGAGGGCAACAGGCTTTTACAACTCTTCTTTCCCTTTTCCCTTGTCTCCTCCTCATCTCCTTTATCGCTTTCTTTTCTCAATGCAGCATATTAGCCGATGACATACATAATGTTTAAGCAGAATAAAGCCGCATTGTTTGTTAAATCTTCTTAAACCTTGCTTTCAGAGTCTTCTTACTTGGATTTGAATATATTTTCTATAGCACTAGCTACACAAGAGTTGAAATCAGTTTCTTAAAATAAACATGAAGTCTATTCTGAAAAAGTGAGAAATGTGGAGTGAGCCACTGTTTTGAAGAACACATCTGTTTTTCGCCTCTATTTACCAATGATTTGTTTCAAAAATGGACAAAAGGACACTAGAAATGTTGAAGAAATTGGTGAGAAGCAGAACTCTTCTGTTTAATAAACTTGCTTACCAAAAAACAATCTTGTAATAAAAAAACTGCATTTTCAAACATGTTTATCAATGCTGTGTTGGTTGTAGTTCTATGATTAACAGATTATTCATGCAAATGGAAAACTCCATAAATGGGCAAACTTCTTATATTTATTTATTTATTTATTATTTTATTGTTTTAGCCAAGTCAAATGTTTTATGCAGATACTTCAAAGCTGCTTCACAGAAAGATGAGCTTAATATAGATTAGTTCTAGTGTGATTTAAAGGAAAAGAATGGCCCTAAGTTTTTTGGCAGAGGCCATAGTTAAAATGACATTTAAGGGTTTAATAATGACAATCCTTTGGATTCAGTTAAAATTTTTTTGAATATTTAAGTAGCCTAGGGTGCATGTTGTATGGAAATACAGGAGCTCCCGGAGGAAAAACCCACACAAGCAATTGCAATTCATGTGGTAGCTACGTGTTTGCTCATATGTTTTACCACAGATTTTCATAAATGAGCACAAAATGATAAAGTTACTCCCTCCCATCTTTTATCTACATCGGGGGTCGTAGCAGAGAACATGGCTTCAGGCACGGAGGAAATGTATCTGTGTGCATTTGTGAAAAATGTACACCAGTAACAAAAAAGTAGCTAAAAAACCCACAAAAACCACATTTTAATAATCAGAAAACAACCAAAAGCAAATTAATACACACATTATTTGCGGGATTCATTTTTACCATGTAGGTACTGTTCTGTTGTCCTAAATATTTTTTTTCTACAAAATACACTGAACACTAGACTAATAAAATGCTGATGAAAAAATCTTCCAAACGCTGGCTCGCTCCTTGATAGATCAGTTATTTTGTAGCTGTACATCCTTTTAATCCTCATGGTCTTCTTAAGAAACTGATTTGAACTCTTGTGTAGCTAGCTGTGGCTTTCCCTTTGTTTAACGTGTAAAACCTTTTTGTTTGACCCCTTTAGACAATGTCACATTGTGATCTTTCAAGCATTCCCAAAACTGTTGGCCTTTCATACTGAGTGGGAGGCGCCTATGGGTAATTCGCTTATGTTTCCTCTCTCAAATAAGTGCATTAAAACTGATACAAGAATTTATTTAGCTCATTATTGTATTCATTTTGAGAGTGAGCTTTATCGCCAATAAGCACTGTAAACACATAAATTTATAATAGCATTCACCCCAAATACATCAGTAATCAAATAATTTGTAATAATTAACAACTAATGAAATATTTGGAATATTTATATCAAGTTCAGGACTGTTAAGTAAGCAAAAGTTACTACATCTTTTTACATTCAACCACTGTGTATTGATCAAATTCCCTATAACTCATCTATTTTTGACTTCCATTTTAACAACCTTTTTTGATTGCAAAGCTACGACACCAAATAATCATGCATTCCTGATTGTTGGTGGTTATTCCTGTTGGGAACATTCCCAATTAGTGAATGAAGAAATGAAGGAGAAAAGAAAATCTGGTGCTACACAAAACTATAAATTCCAACACCACCAATGTTGTTACAAATGTTTGACATGTTCAAGAAAAAAAAATCCAGGCCACAATTAGTTAATTAGTTAAACTGAAGTCATTTAGTTATTCTTTTCCCCAAATCAGTGACATCCTGTAAGATCTCTGTAATTAAAGAGTAAATATCCTGGATTTTCTTAAAAACAATGGAAAATATGTTGATATGATGGATTTTTACAGCAGTTTAATTTAGTCACTGTTTTTAACAACGAACAACATGAAAGTGTAGTGAATTTGCCCAAAGTGCACTTTGGAGTTTTTAAAAAAATTTCAAAGCCATTTCTTAAAATATGTGTAAAAATTGCTGCCAGAAATCATCCAATTTGCTGAAACAGAGAAAAAGTTGTGGCCAAATTTAGACTGAAGTTGATAATAGTAGTTGTATATAGTAGTACTGTATTCCGCACTACTTAAAATAATGCATTTGCGGCTTGAACGCACATTTTTCAATCATGATATATTTGCAGAAGGTTTTCATGCTCTCAGAATCGTATGCCTAGTAATAGGCAACAGATGCTCTATACATACAGTACACTAGAAGATGACCCAACAAAGGAATGTCTGACTAAACACAGTGATATAACCAGCTGCCTGAAAGTGAGGTGAGCGCATCCATGCTGAAAGCTTGAGGGCTTGTTGTGTCTGAATTTTCACTCATAACACATTCAGATCAGCCTGGAGCAAGTCTGTTTGCCAGAAGACGGGGCATGTAAACCAGCCTTTTTAATAAATTCAACGTGACACATGTAAGAAGGTGACAGACCGTTGGATGATTTGACATCTGTTGCTGTGCAGTTGAGTTATTTTTGCTTCGGTGAATAGAAATTTCTTCCCCGAATAGCAAACTGTTAGTCTTTTGTAAGTCTTCAGCCTTGTTGTAAACAAAGGATGTAATATACAATGAAAAGGTTTCAGGCAGGTGTGAATAAATACTGTAAACAAATAATGAACAAAATCTAAATCAAATAAGTATCTGGTCTAGATGTAGCTTTCTCAAATTCTTCTGTCTCTAAAAAAAAAAAACACACACAAAAATTGCACAAAAGTCATATTATTAAAACGCAATCAATGACAGCAGTACAAAAAAATACAAAATCCAATGAAGATGGGACTTCTACAAAATGTGTTTGTCCAAACACTGGCTCGCTCCTTGCTCTTGATGTAATGTGGAGATCATTGCTCATGCCATTCCAGTACAACTTTATGGAGCAGGTAGACTTTGGCTGTATGTTTGCGGTCAATTGTCCTGCTGCAGAATAAATTTGGAGCCAATCATATGCCTTTTTTTATATGTCATGATGGATAAGTAATCTTCTCAGAAGTGAGAACACCATTAATCCTGATCAAATCTCCATTTGCCGAAATGCAGTTGCAAATGTTCAAGAAACCTCCACCATGCAACACTGCAAATCAGCCTAGTGGACCCTAGTTTCAAGGTTTTTGTTCAAATCATCCAAGGTATGGATTTTTGGTTGCAACTCTTAAATGAAGACCACTTCTGGCCAGACATCTACAGACTGTAGATGGATGTGCATGGGTCCAAAGTTTTCTGAGTTGGTTTAACTGCTAAAAATCTACTGTTGATGCAGTATAACTACCTTGTGTCGTGTTGCTATGCTCAATTTTGACAATTGTCTTTCACAACCTCACCAGAATTTGAGTTTCTTGCACAGGTTTGCACCTCCTACACAACTGTTTCTGTTTCATCAGTCTGTTTCGACCTACATGATTATCAGCACGTTTGGTACGATTGGTTGACGATGCACCTGATTTTAATCCTACAACCTCCATGACTTTGAGCAAGTGTTTCTAAAAAAATTATACTGTTAGAAGGCAAAATGTATTTATATTTCTGAAAGTCTTCACACCTGCCTACGAATTTTGCGCAGCATGTATGTCTCTTTTTTGTACAGTTAATTAAAATAATCCAATCAAAGTAATAAAAAGTAAATGAGGTATCTGACTGTCATATTTAGATTAAGGCATATTCTTGTGTATTTTACAAGCTTTTAGTATAAGTGTACTTTTTTTTGTTTTTTGCAAATTTCATTATTGTAAAACTATATTACCATTTCTATTAGCTTCCTGAGGGGCAGATGTGTGGTTTAGTCCTCCAAAACAGCAACCAATCACAACTAATCCCGGCTGAATTTCATCACATAAAGATTCGCTGGATGAGCCACTTCGACAATCTGATAAAATTACAGCGCTTTGGAAAACAATGACACTTCTTTTTGATCTTGAATGAGTCTCAACCTGTTGCTGGAGACCAAAATCAAGTAAGAACATGGGCACTTTAAGACCTGCCGTTGAAGCAGCAGGAAGCACAATTTCATCAGACTCAGAGTGATGAGTAATTCGGACTGGAGTGCCCTGTCAGTAAGAAGTGATGTCCTCATGGTCTCAACGTGTTGAGCTAAAGTGCTAATCTGGCTAATCCAAACACAAACACACACGTCTGGGACCTGCTTAGGCAGCTGAGTCTGTCCATCAGCCGGACAGCATCTGTCGACCAATTCCTGCACTACTGCCTCAGGACAGCAGGAAGCGAGCTTTCAAGTCAACATTACTAAAGCGCTGTACACACTACATTTCGAAAGTAGCTTGATTTTGAACCATGATCTCTTTCAGAAGAGACTCACCTGCATGTTTGTGGTGAGCATGACCTCTTTGAGCCTGTGGACAACTCCCTTGCTGTAAGAACAGAGCGGCCCCCTTCACCATAAAAAAACTCTCACTCAGACTGCAAAAAAAAAGAAGGAAGAAGAGAAAAGTGAGAAATGAGTGTATTACGTAATATTTAGAATCCTATTGTCTGGTTAATTTCTGATAGAACAGGAAGTTACATTACAACAGGAAGTTGCTTAAATGATGCAGCACAACTAGGTCCTGCCGTTTTCTTTTCAGATCCTGAGGGAGACACCGAGGCGGCAGCTTGTTCTCTCACGATCTTCCCATAACCCCTCCCCCCATTTGGTAAAATACAGCAATTAAAAAATAAATAAATAAAAATGCAGCATGTGTTTAGTTGAAAACATATCTGATGTTCAAGCTAAATAAAGCCTCAGTTTCTGTTAAATCTTCCAAAAAATTGCTCTCAGGGTCTTCTTATTTAGGAATTAATTAATAGTCAATAACAAATAAAAATCAAATCAATTTTTATTTCAAAGTATCAATTACTCACAAAACTGCTTTAAAAACCAATTATAGTAAATAATCATAACTGTTAGCTGATCTGAAGCAGTCATCTGGACATTAGAAAAACAAGGGCTGAATGGAAACACAATACATTTAAAGTTCACTTCAATCAAACACAGTGAACTAAACGTCAGTTTACTAAAAAGACTTAACCATTGGGAACAACTGTTTGAAAATTGTGAAATGTAACTTAAAGATGACATTTCAAATTTTGGTATGCATATCACATAGACCACAGACTAAAAAAAAAGTTAAATAGTGGTACAATGAGTAACAGCAGGACATAGAGACATGCCAATTTTTGTAAAGATATGTTAATGCTTTTGGAAAAGTTTTTTTATTTTACAAATTTCAAAATGACCTACAACCAAAATGGTAGCTAAATTGGTCATGATTTGACTCAGCACAAAGGTATAAATATATAGAAGACCAATTTTATAATGGGGGATTTGGTCTTTAGACAATATGGTTCAAAAGTTATTGCCATAAAGCAAAATGAACATTTGGACTAGTGGTGGCGCTAGACGGTCAGAATTGGGTCAGGTGACTCAAAATACCAGGTTGTATCTGTGTGCCAAATTTCATAAAATTCCAGCAAATGGTTTATAGGGCTCTCTTTGACCTCAATGGGGGAAGAGGAATATTAATATGAATGTTAACTCAATCTTACTCAAACCCTTTTACCATCAAATCCTGGGTGAGAACCAACAAACTGGAGCTAGAAGATTGGGTGACTAATTAACATTCAAGCATGACAATAACCCAAAACACACAACCACACAAACAAAGGAATAGCTAAAGAACGCACACGCAGTGACCTATACAATCTCCAGATCTTAATCTCACATAAAATCTATGTTCTGATCCAAAATTAAATGTATGATCATTTCCGAGGGGAAAATTGCCATGCATTTAAATAAGCAATCACACAGCAGCACCTCTCCAATCCGCTGTGGTTCTGTTTTGCATGTTATACAAGCCATGTCAGCATGGCTCGCCTGTTTGCACATGACAGCTGCTTCAGTTTTGGGATTTCAGGTAGCACTGTAATTAGGCTTACATGCTTCAAACTAACGTATGCTACAAGCAGCCCGGGCTTACTCTTCTCATTAGAGTCAAAAGTAAAAAAGGCGGAAAACAGATTGACACGAACAGACAGGTAAGCTATTGTACAGTGCTGTCAAAACAGAGCAGACTGTTGCTGTTAATTAGGTTCAACAGTGAGAAACTGCACATGATACTGATTGACAGTTTGATGAACTTGTGTATATGGGTTTCGGTCTGCATACATAGCATCCATTACTACTCCTTATTTGTTCACTTAAAAACAGAACACAGGAAAAAAAGAGGGCAATAAAGAGAAAATTTGCTTCATTTTGAGTCAGAATTCGATCACGAAAAATGATTTTTTTTTCTTTTTTTTCGAAGAAAAAAAACAAAACTGTTCAAAAGATTGAAAAGTGTTTCATTTCAGTTTTGCTGGTGCTTTTTCAATGCATTTAGTGTCAAAGTTGGACCTCTGCTTTTTGTTTTATCATAAAAAACATCTTTGAATCTACTGATTTTGTGAGTCTCCACCAACACAAACCGTTCACCCTTTGTTCCGCCCATTGATATGTTTCTGCCACGCCCCCTTCAGAGCAAACTTCTACCCGGCAGTCAGAACTTGATGAAACATTGGTGCAGTTTCTGTTCTAAAGCTGTAGTAACTTGATTAAATGCATGTATTTAACTGACTAACCAGTCACTTTAATAGGTACACCTGTCTAACCGCTCATTAATGCAAATTTCTAATCAGCCAATCACATGGCAGCAACTCAATGCATTTAGGCATGCAGACACTGCTGCAGTTCAGACAGAGCTTCGGAATGGGCCATTTAAGGGGATTTAAGGGACTAAACATGGCATAGTCTTAGTACTCCTTAAGTTCTTTAGCATTGTAAACAATAGCATTTGGTGAAAATCATGTTTCATACACTTTACGTGGCAGTTATGCAAATTAGGCGATATCATCAAATTTTCTGCCAGCCAATAGCAACTTTTCTTACTATGGAATGAGGAGTCGGCAACAGTGGTTGCAACTTATACCAAATGAATAAAGTCTGGTCCAGAAAAAATAGCTTGTATAATAGTCAAAATTTTCTAATATTTTTTTTATTCTTATCACGACCATATTATCGCAACAGGGTAAAAAAAAAAAACAACTGGTGAAGGACACATCTTCTGAATATTTATGATAAGCAACTAACAGTTGACAACTAATGAATACAGAATTTTTGCTAACCAGGGAACCAGGATTGGCACGTTGCTAGCATTTTGTTTATATTTCAGGTTTTCTACATGAAAATTTAAACTTTTACAAAAATTGCTTCCTGTTCTAAGCAGGCTATTTTTTCTAGCATAATTTAGCATATATCCATTTTGAATTCATAATATCGCAAGTTTTACATTGAAAGACGGATGTTTAAACTTCGCCCAAATCAGAGCAAAATTTGACACTTTGGTGCTTTTATTTTTTAAAGTGAATACATACTTTTAGACATACATTAATAGAGAGTACATACGTTTTTTTAAATATTTCAGAATCACAAGAACAGCAGGTTTAAAATTTTTTGGCCTTAAAAAACTCCATCAAGAAATGTACACAACCTCGTTATTAATAAAGATGCATAATATACATTGTAGTTAAGCTACAGTTTTGTTTTGTTTCAACAAAAAAGTCAGATATTTCGGGGTCACATGGTTTTCTCGTCCTGCTGTGGCTCTGACCCTCTGCTGACTCGTTCCTCTCATTCTCCTGACAGAACTTCCAGAGAAACATCCATCACATGAGAAGCAGGCAACAGCACTCGCATTGTACCCTCGACAACGCCACCCCCCCTCCATCTTACTCTCCTACTTCCTTCTCCTCCTACCTCTTATTCCCCTTTTCAACTTTCTCACCCTCTCGCCTAAGACCTGGAGGGTGTCAGCGGATCACAGAAGCTTTTGTTTCAATCCCCCTGTCTTTTGTTTCTGCTCAGCCTCTGTCCGCCCCTCTCAGAGATTTATGTGAAGCCCGGGAAGCAGCTAGGGCTGAGGGATTGAATCATGGCTGTTAGACACAGCAGAAAATGACAAAAGACAGTCTTTATAAAAGACATGATCAATATGATGAATGAGTATTAGCCGAGTATGAATCTGCCCAATTTTCACGTTTACATTTTTCCAACCAGATACCACAAACTTTAAATGTTTACTATAAAGTTTAAACTAGGGGTGACAAAGTCACATGTTACAAGCAGCCAAACTAGCCATCTATTTTGCTACAAACAGAGGGGCAGACTGGTTCAATATTTATGAAAATATATTGAAATATAACTGTAAGCTGTCAGGTGGCACCACCACAAATGTTGTTTGGTACCTTCAGGACCTATTGGCAAACATGCAAGCCAACTATTGTAAAGATATGTTGATGCCGACATTCAAAATGGCCGGCATACTAAAAATAGACCTGGTACAAGTCAGTATGGGGGTGATTTTACGATGAAAAGATAAAAGCACATTTTTATATCTCCTGACCCATTGGGGGCACTGGGCAGCCTCAGATCATGGTTATTATATATTGTTCATGCCCTATTTGTAAACACTTTGTCGAATCAGCTTTAATTCTGCTTGAAATTAACTTTTAGTCAACATAGTCATGGGACGTTCTGGAACAAGTTTGGTGAGAATCTGATAAACTGTCTACGAGGAGTTAGCAAAAGTGGGTTTTGATGATAATTAAAAATGGCGGATAGTTAGCATAAAGTACAATGACGTCATATAGTCCACTGGAATAGTCCTGGGCCAACTATTAAGAAGAATCAATTTTGTCTCGAGACTAAGCAGTTTAAAAGTTATTAGCATAAACGTAAGTGCACATTTTAACTAATGGTGGCGCTATAAAGTTTGAGTAAGAGGCTACAGACTGTATCAGTGTGCCAAATTTTAAAACTTTCCTGCAAGCTGTTCATAAGGCTGCCATTGACTTGAATGACAAAAACGGAAGAAGAATATAATAATAATAATTATAAGAAGAAATAGAACAACACAATAGATGCCAGCACGGCTTTGCTGTTTGGCTCCATAAACTTTTTGGTCACCTAATTGAATAAAATACACACAGGTTTGCCTTTTAACTCCATGAACATGTACTCTGCCTCCCACCTGGCTTGAAATCTCTGTTCTCAATGTCTATCTTTCGTTTAGCCATTTTGGAAGAGGTGATAGCTGAGGTTAATGTGTGGGTCAATGTATAAACAACCCGTACCAGACCAACGATTTCAACTAAACCGATCCAACCATTGTCAAAATATCATTATAAATATTTTTGGATGACTTAACCACGGATAACAACACACACATCACTGGTAGCTTAAAGTTGGCATCTGCTCTGACTGTTGATGAATAGTGAAGCTGAGGCCAGCAGGCCTTGATTGACATGTTTGACTTAAACTGATGTTTAAATACATGCATCACATTTTTTTTAATCAAAAACCAATTTTAACTGAAAATCTTGAAACTTCTTGACATATTCCTAATATTATGTATGAAACAGTAACTGTTTAAACTTTTAAAGAGTTAAAAGTTATTCTAAATGGATTCCTAGACAGTAAAAGTGAAATAAAGCATTTGTTTATCGATATTTGGTTACAGGGAGTCTTTACTTTTGGGTAAACTGACGAAATTAAAAACTGAGCTTCTACTCTCAATTTAGTTCCGATTATTGAGAAGTTTCTACTATTGTTAATTAAGTTTAGGTTAGAAGTTAAGTTTAAGCATTCCAAAACATGACAACAATGAATTGCCATTTATCAAAATTTCAGAGATTTCAGCGCTCTGCCCAGAATAGAGGTAGACCCATTAATCAGAAGCGCTGATTTTCCTCCCTCTCTCTCCTCCTTCCACCAACTCATACATAGAAATCGTCATGACACTAACACACCTAAAGTGAATGACAAAAAGAAATAAACAAAATTGTGTGCAGAAAAAAACTGGGAAGGAAAAAAACGACATTACAATTACTACAGTTAGTACAATTCCTACCATTGTTTGGGACCAGATTTTGAACACAATGTTTTCTCTAAAATCCCTTCCGGACAAGCCGTCCACAAATGCAAAAACCAGAAACGCAGCTGGGCAAAAACACAAGTCCAAACCAAACAATGCAAGCCAGCACCTTTTATCTGAAGGCCGAATAATTTGGCTCTGTGTTATCTCTGTCTAACACGAAGTGCTTGTGCAATGGACATCTGCAGGATATAACATATGTAAACTCTTATATAATGCACACTGAACCTCGGGCAAATACAAATTAGAAAACACATAAGCGCATACCTTTCACTCAGATATGCAAACATCTCTACTGTCCCTCTCATGAAAAAAGAAAGGCTCTTATGTAAGACAAAACAAAAAGCAATGTTTTGATGTGGAGAGACAGGATTTCACGGATCAATGCAAATCTGTAGCATAAGGCAAACATTACGAACAAAAACGACGAGCAATATCAGAATGATACTCGACCTCAGGCCTCAGACAAATATAAAGTATGCATGACGTCTACCAGCAGCTAGAACTGGGTCAACAAACACCTGGTTGAAGTTTTTATCTCTCTACAGCTGTTATCACTCACTCCAGATATTGTTACAGCAGGATCCACAAGCTTGAAAACTTAAGACGATTTTTAGAGATGGTTGATTGTTACACAATCGTTTTAACTTGAAAAACTTTATTATTTCTATGAAAACAATTAAACTAATAGGACCTTAGTAACAATTGGTATTACAAACTAATTTAATTCTATTGAGCATTTTGCTTACTGTGAAACCGAAAATACGGCATAACCAATGTAACAGGAAGTTCATCATGGGCCACGTGAGGCATAGGAACAGGAAGTGAGGCTTGGCATTCGCTCTCTCTATCTTGGCTTTTCTCTTGTTACTCGAACAGTGTGCACAGGTGCAGTGAAGATGCTAAGTGCGAACTGAGAAACAAAGCCACGTCTGCCAATTTGCCACCAATTTTGAGTCAATCCTTTATTTAAGAAGAAACTTATTCCATTAGAGTATGTCAAGGTTCACTTTCATGTTTCCAGCGATTTCCAGTCTCGGCTCTGAATTTGTTTGATTTGCAAAAAACGCAAGACGTGTTATTCGCGATACGTCATTTTTAGTTTAGGTTATCACACATGCACCACTCCGAAATGAGAACCACAAAAAGGAATCCACAACGCTGAAAAATACACACTAAATGAAAATGAAGACCGAAGGAGGGGCATTTTTATGCTGTTTTTGTGGTGGTTTATAACGTTCAATGATGCATACAGTGATGCTGGGCTCACTGGGCTCAACAACTGACCAGTCAGAGATCAATTTAATGTCATGCTTTACTTTCCAATCAAAGGAAACTCCCAACTAGGCCCGTTTTTAGAACCTTATACAAGGCTAATTGTGCTAATATGAAGCCACGGGAAGCCGCACATGCACACACGCGACTTCCTGATCAAGATGGAATCGCCATGGCTTCAGAGCTCCGCCTTGAGTCTGGACACGCCCCTCTCATACACAACAAGTTATATACAACTTAATTTGTATTTATAAAGAAGAATTTGATGGTTGGCAATGTAAATGATCTCTCTCACGCTGTGTTGACAGCAGTCAGTGAACAAAAAACTTTGTTGAACTGTATAGATAAGGCAGGGTAGTGCATCACAAATAGAATGGTGACACGTATTGAGTGACATCAAAAACAAGCCCACCAAGAGCGTGTACTGGAAGTCAGGGGAAACCCAAAGGCTTTCCGTTGTGAGATGAGTTAAGCCATACCAAGCCTTAAGGTCTTTGCACACTGAAGCCTGTAATTTTCTTCCGAAACAATCGTACGATCAAAAATAAAACTGAGCACAAAAACAATCGGAACAGGTTTACATTTATTTCCCTGAAGCAATTTTTAATGGGTTTGGTTCTTCTGCCATAGGTAGGCAATCATCATTGGGTTCGTACTTGAGCTTTGTATGTTAAACAAAGCGACGATTTTCATGCTATTATTATCATGCTTTTCCAAAATTGCCAGCAAAAGCATCAAACTGAAGTACAGACATCCTGAAATAAGTGTAAAATTCTCCAGGATATTTCTGTAGCTCTTTGACAAGAAGGATGCATGTCATGCAATCGCTAAAATCAGATGGAAACGCCGCAACAAATAACCTGATGGAGCAACTAAATCACCAAGAAACTTCAATTAAAACCATCTCCTGCAGTCGTTATTGTGATGTGATGTCTTGTTTTGAGTGTCTAGACAACAACGCTGAGAGAGCAAGGCAAACAAATAATTCTGTAATACTGTTTTCACTATAGGCTTGTGATGATCCCTGGCTTCGGTAAGATGCTTTCGAGAAGCCAGAGCTCAAACTTGTACCAACAGATTTATCTGTCTGCCGTTTGGTCTCTTTATAAATATTATATAAATATATTGGATAATAAAACCAAAACCGTGACTCGTCAGAGCAGCAAAGAAACCTCATTATTGATATTGTTTGTTTTTTGTCTAAAACTTTGAGATCTCTGTTTCTGTTAGGGCACCTGTAGTTAAGCAGATCTTGACCCCTTTAAGTTACTAAGCTGGTAAAATGACTGGTAATTAAGGGCATGGTCACTTGAGTGACAGCCAAGGACTAATGCTTAGAAGGCGGTCTCTGCTAAAGTTTCAGAATAGATATTTCAACCTTTCCCACATTTCACTTTTTATTACGACCTAAAACATTTTTCTAGCCCAGTTTAAAAAAATATATATACCGTATTTTTCCGCCGTATAAGACACACTTTTTCTTCCCCAAAACTGAGGGGGAAAAGTTGGTGCGTCTTATACGGCGAATGCAGAGCCCCGCGAGTGGAGGGCGGTCACGGCCGTAGGAGAGGAGTAAGACAGGCTTCGGCATAGCTCCTGTTATGGTAAAAACTATACCTTCTCAATTGATAATAAACACTGGAGACCGTTTGAGAGAGAACACAGCAAATGTGGCTATTTATTGTAAAGATTTAGCAGTCTCAACGCATTTACACATGTGTTATCCGCATTGGAAGAAGAACCTTGAGCCTCTCAAAGTAAGACAAGCGCTGGAAGAAGGGCGGGACTGAAGTTTGACGTGTCTCTTAAAAGTTTCTCAAATTACATTTCTCTAAATGACCACTAGATGGTAGTATTATATAGGAAAATTCCCATCACACTCCGGAGCCGTCGGTGCGCGCTGACGTCATCGCCAATCTCTGCTCGAATCATAAGGAGCAGGTATGAAACATTACAGCCTTTTTTGTTACTTTTACTGTTTACTGACTGTTCATGTTTGGCATATGATTGTTATTAAACTGCTGTTAACTTTTACACAGTTGATACCAATTATTTTACTACAGTATTTGGTTCAGAATCTTTTTTTTCTAGAACTTCCTCATTTAAAATTGGGTGCGTCTTATATACCAGTGCGTCTTATACTGCGAAAATATGGTGTGTGTGTGTGTGTATGTATGTGTGTATATATATATATATATATATATATATATATATATATATATATATATATATGTATGCACAGCTGCGATGGTATGATTCCCAATAACATCTTTCTTATCCCTCCGTGCCCTCACTCTACCCTTTTGTTTTCTGTCCATCTACACACTCTTATCCATAAAAATTCAATTACATAGAAATCTTGAACAAAAAAAAACTTCTCTAATCAACAGAGTCTGGCCTTCACGCACCACTCTCCCTCCACCTCTGCTGCTGTACTCGCCTCTAGACAGATGATGGTATGATATCAGGTGGACTTCCAAATATCAGTTTTTATGCTTTTCTGGGAAGCTTTAAAAAAGGAGCTTTCCAGAAGTAATATGAAGACACTGCCTTTAGGAGCACATTGAATAGTTCTGGAACTTACTCCTACCATTACAGTCAACATTAGACATTTAAAATGACTTTTAAACAAATGATTTTTTGAGTGAAGAGAACTTAATGAAACCTAAAATTTAAAATTCCAAAAACCATTTAAAACAGTGGAATTACAGCTGTAAACGACAAAAAAAACCTGCATGTATTAACCTTAAATACTAGGGATGCCACAATAATGTTCGGTTCACCCTCCTCAGTTCAATACGTCCTTGGTTTTTTGGTTTCTCATGTGAATAACTTTTCTCATGTTATTAGTTTACACATGTGAAAAGGCAGATGTCAAGGAAAGAAACACAGGTCTGCGAGCAAATATTCAATCAAATAAGTGCTCTTTTGGGTAAATATCCAATCAGCGAGCATCAGAAAACAACTGGCAGCGCTGAAGAGACGGCGTTCGTTTTCTTTGCAGAAGAATTCGACAAAGATGGAAAAAGAACGGTAAACCTAAATGTCTCCGTGTGCCAGCAATGTTTTATCTGATGTTATTATGCTCTTCTGCACCGTCTTCAGGCAGCTGTTCCTGGTTTCAGGACCCAGAGGTGCCCGTAACTTTTGCATGCCTTAAATCCCTCTCTTTCTGAGCCAATCCACTCGCTGCTGAAGAAGCTCATGTCCACCTTGCTACAATTGTTTATTTTATTGTTTTAATTTGGAGTTACATTTTTTGGTAGATGTATCTTGAACTTTGATTTAGAAAAATAAAGTGAATTCTATGAACGCCCATCCTGTTTCTGTTCATGCGATCCATACAAAGAATGAAAGGGGAAAAAATCCAATTTGATAAGCCATCAGAACTGAACCGAACCATACCCGTTTTTACGACCCAGAGCATGGATCTCTGAGTTCTGCTAATGTTAACATTGGCCAAAAAAAAGGCACATTCACTCACTCATATGGAAAATTAAAATTGCAATCATGCCTCCCCGTCAAGCCTTTACACGTCTTGCGTGAAGTACAAAAGCCATAAACCCCTCTGCTGAAGCTTGACGTGCACCTCCAAAAAATGTTAATTTTTATGCATGTAGACGGAGACTGTAGGCTCCGTGATTGGTCAGTTTTAGTAGTTAAATGTTTCTGGCTTGCGTCACAGGAGCAGTGTCACATCCAGTCATCTCCTCCATAAACACAAGAAAGAAGAATGAAGAAGAGGAAGAAGAATGAACAATAATTCAACAGAGTATGCAGAGACGGAGCGTAAAATAGAAACCGACTACACCACCGACTAGCATTTACAATGCCGGTTACGCACAGATGAACGCAGAACCTGGAGCAAACCCACGCAAACACATGGGGAACTTCAAGGAAGGACCTCTGCTAGCCTACACCTACCAACTGCCACTCTCCATCGAGGGCAGGAAAACCAATATTCTAAAGATTAAAGGAACCCTGAAAAGTAAACCTAGTGATTAACAAAAATTAACAGCTGTTTAAACCAGGCGAACCTCTCGTAAACCTTACACACTGTTCAAAGCACTTTTTGTTCTATTGTGATTTAAGTGTGACAAAACAGAGGCCATATCACAGATATTGTACTTCCAAGCGTTTATCCCTTCTTTTAACCACTAGATGGCACTGATTGCACCAATTTGAGGTCTGTAAAATGAAACAGAAAGACAATTTCTAATAATTTAATTTTAATTACTTTGTGAATTATGTGTCATAACGCTTGTAATGTGTGTTTAAAACCGAAAATATCAAACTTTTATGAAAGCCACGCATTATTTTTGAAATCCAAATTAAATTATTAATCATTATTACTTCATTCAAAACCAGTACATGCAGAGACTTCTAAGGCTTTCTTAGCTTTCCTGTGACTCGGTTGCACTAGCAACGCAATGGTTGTGGGTTCAAATCCCAGGAAAAGCAGGAACTGACAAAAAATGTGTTCTTTCATTCAAATTTAATCTGCTTTGGATGAAAGCGTCTGCCAAATGCATAGATGTAAATGTAAGGGTTAAGAGGCATTAGCTCAGAGAAGAAGTCCATTTTTTCCATCTCTACTTACTGTTTGGGTTTATTATAATCGCTTATCTGATGATTACAAAAACGTGTTAAAATGTAATGCTGAAAGATGTTAATATAAACTTATACTCAACGTTTACATCACAACTAATCCCACAATTATGAATGATATGTGTAGCATGCATCAGCAGCAAACCAGAAAGCAGAACTCTTGTATTTGTTTCAGGAAATGCAAATTTTGTTAAACTTTCCTGAAATAAATGTAGCCTGCGCATCACCAAAACTTGTGCATTGTCACCACAACAATACAAAAGTAAAAAAAAAAACAATGCCAAATATGTCAGCTATCATCATTTGTTTTCCTTTAAAAACAGCAGAATTCAAGCGCCATGAGTTCAATATGTTTACGTAAAACCTGATGCCCAAGTTCTCCAGCGTAATTTGACAATGATCCAAGTGAACATCTGACTGTGCACAAAGAGCTCATATGATCAACAGCACAAAATACTGACCTAGAAATAGAACACAGTGCCTAATATTCCATTTTTACCTAACGTCAAACGTCAAAACTCTAGATAACAAACACAGTTTTTACCGGAAGCTACCATTTATGAGCTTTTAGATCCACGCATTCACAATCACTTTAAAACATACACTCCACAATACCCTGCATTAAAACGGCCATCCTTTAAAGGGACAGCACACCCCAAAATGACTAAATGTCTTAATTTCGACTTAAAGACAAGAACAAGAAACAGTACAAGAAGGTTAGAACCTAAATCCAAGACAACATTCTTCAATATTTCCTATTATTACTGTTATTACCAAACAAGGAAATCAATTTATTTCTGAGCAAGTAAAGACGATTTTGGTTGACCCCATCCCATTAATGCACTGATGGACTCACATGTGGCAGATCTGACTCTGTGTGACGAATGCATTATCCACAAAGTACGGTAGCATCTTCAGTACCGCGTCTGGACAGGAGTGCAGCGGCAGATGCATCCTGTCCCCGGGTGCAGCGAGGGAAATCTCGCTAGTCCCGTCCGGTCTCTGCTAGCACGCCTTAGATCTGCTCCAGCTGCAGAGGAGAGGACGAGTGTGTGTCTGCAGCCCAAGCCTCACTATGACTGCGAGTGTATGTGAAAGAGAGCCAGTTCCTGCTGACGCACTCTCTCCCTCCCTCCCTCCCTCCCCTCTTAGCGTTTCTCTTAAGTCTGTGTTGTGTGTGTGTGTGTGCGTGTGTTGGTAAACAGAGAGAGGAGGAAAAACCTGTTCCTGTCTCGTTGCAGTTACACAGGAAAAGTTTACACACTTTGACTGTACCCATGAGAATCTGATTTTGAATCACGAGTTTACTGGAGGGTGCTTTGGAAAAAGCAAATTCATGTTTTTGCTCATGACATATTTTAGCTCTGATCTCTTTAATGTTTAGTTAAGGCCTACACAAGTTGATCAGATTTTGATTGTTGCGGAGTTTAAAACCATGGGCACCAACGGGACATCACACATTAGACCAAACGAGTGTTTCAATGAGCCATATTGGATCTGTTTCTCGCAAGGAGAACGACCAATGAAAGCTGGCGATAGCGAGCCACCAATCCTCTCTTTCTCCACTTTTTTCTCAAACAGCTCCCTGTGATCAGTCTAAAACGCTCAAATTCCATGATTCCTTCTCTGTCATCGTCTGCTTCTTTCTAGGTTCCCCATTTAACACGGAAAGCATCTGTTGTACCGCAAACGTGACCTTCAGGAAGGGAGCGTCATTGCATCAATTTTTTTACGATGCAGACGAAGAGCACCCTGCTGAGAAGCCATCAGAGGATTCGTGCAAATCTCCATTGCGATGTGTAGAGGCCTTTATTTTGGAAATTTGCAACAGTTACAAGTGGTGTATTGATGCAGTCAGTCGTCCGTTTGCCTGGTTAATCCCAACTAGGTCTATTCTCCATAAGTGAATTGTGGCCTTAGGCAAGCCACTTCACCCGCATTGTCCTGTATAGATGTGTGTGACTGGTGGGGTGTGGCCAAAATGTTAGCAATGTTCCATCACCACATTCAGTGTGTGAATGTGAAGTGAATAAATAATGCTCTGAAAAGTTTAAAGTGTCTGGAAAAGTGCTATAAACTGAAGCCATTAATTTTATTATTAATTCACATTTTTTTTTACAAACATTGCAGTTGCGTTTCTATTTGTGATTTTGTTTTTACATTCGCAAATGTGAAAAATGCATGGCTTTACTTCGATAAATTGCACAAATGTGATCTCGATATTGTCTGTGGTCTCGATCTCAGCTGCGCAGGTGTCCTGTTGATTTTAATTCAAGAACAAAAAGCAAGCTGCAAAGTCCGCTCTTCAAATATTCTCAACCAGCAGCATATTTTTTCAAAACAAGCAACAGCATATTGCAATAAATTTTTTTACAGACAACGCGAGTCAAAAAGAATCTGCACTGGAGATTCAGAGAATGTTTCTTAAAATTGTCAGTGAAATCAGAAGTTATTACCTTTGGCTTTAGAAAGCACAAATAATATAACATACTACTGTGTGCTAAATTCTAGACATAAATCATAGACGTCCACTTAATGCAGACATCTTCTTGGTGTATACCAAGTTCTCATAAAATGGTCATAGGTGGGAACTGCTGATAAAATCATTTATAAGAACTTAATTTAATTACTTTTTCTCCACCGCTGTAATCTGACGGGCCATGAGTACAGTGCCGTCTGGCTGCAGGAAAATGCCGGCTGCAGACTGCTGCGGTTACACCACTTCCCTGGATCCCTACCTCATCCTGCGATGTTCTCTTCCTGTATTTTTCTATGTGCTTGATTGCAATGGCTTTTTTTAACCTAATCCACACTGCCCTTTGAAGGACAGTGTGGAAAAGGCTCTTTTTTGAGCTACTTTACCTAATGTATATCCATTTCTCTGTTTCTCTCTTAAATACTACCTCTCAACACCGGCCTGTCCCAACCCTGTCTATGTCTGTGGCCAGAGGGGTCCAATTTCGCTACATGTAACAGTGTATGTGACAAATAAAGGTTTCTCTGTCAATTGAAGGAGTATTTCATTTTTAG
Organism: Danionella cerebrum; assembly: GCA_007224835.1. Classification (NCBI taxonomy): domain Eukaryota; kingdom Metazoa; phylum Chordata; class Actinopteri; order Cypriniformes; family Danionidae; genus Danionella; species Danionella cerebrum. Next base: position 23,624 of record SRMA01024227.1, read on the forward strand.
TAAATTTAAGCCAGTGGTACAAATTAGGGCGGTCTCAGTCAAGACTGAATGCTTTCTAATATTTTGTGAATCTAGAGAAATGAACATTTAATTTGAAAGCTGGGGTTTTTCTCCACACGTTCGTCCTTGCACAACTTGCCCAGTCCCTTTAATGTTGCTCATCTCCTGGATATGATAAGAGCAGGCGTGACTCTGTGTCGAAGCAAGAGACTTTTCATTAGAGACAGAGAGGCTTGAGCTCTCCTCTGTGTGAATCCAAAGTAGACTGCAGTAAAAGTAGACTACGTATCTCACCAGCAGAACTAGAATTTGGCTCAGTTTTAAACAGGACAAAGAGTAATCTGAGACGCCAAGGAACAGAAATAGCTGGAGGAAATCTGCAAAAATGGGGAGGGGACAAACAGCATGGAAGATAAAGAGAAATCTAAAATAACTGAAGAAACCAAACACTCTCTAAAGGGCATCTGGAAATTCACTGGACAGAAGTACAAAGTACAAAACGTTACTTATATTTATGCATTTTGATAATTCCATTGTCTAAAACTAATGACACATTCAGTAAAGAAACAACTAATATCACAAAAATGCAATAATTCATGACAAGGCCTTATTGCAGAAACATCAGGGCACTTGAATGTTCATTCATTTAAAGGAGTTGCTCAGCTATCCACTCCAAGACTCAAACAAAGGCTTTTATTGGATCTAGAAATGCACTGCTGGGGATGTCAAGCTCTGAAAGCTGCACATTTTTTGAGAGACTTATAGGCAAATAGGCATTAAAATTAAATTAATTAATGAATTTGACTTTATTGATTTTAATCGATGAATCGCCCGGGTTTAACTGAGATCAGCAGTAAATGAAAAGTTGATACAATCTGCTAGTAAAAACCATTGCTTCTCCTACTATTTTTTTCCTACCCCTGGCTTCCAAAAAGATTTGTAGTAGTCTACTAGATGTTCTTCTGTCTTGGCAACTTCAACATGTACAAAAGGACCATGAAGGACAGTGTTTCCATGTATTAATGAACTGGACTTGAAATCAGATTGAGGTGCTTAGTCAAGAAGGCTATTGTTATGACTACATCTTCCTCTGCATGACTCAGCAAAACCCTGGGGATGCCCTCGAGCAAACTACAGGACACCTGAGAGGGGTCCTGACTGAAGCTTCGAGCTGATTAAGTGTTAATGCCTGTGCCTGAGTGCATTCGCTTTATTAATATACTTTGCTGAGGAAGCACTTGTACATAAAAGTGCCACGGTTGCATTACTGCACGCAGAGGCACACGCAGATTAAGAGCAAAATGTTACATCACACTGCTGGTCTATCTTTACTGATCACAGAATGAAATCAGAGGACAAAAAGAGGGAGAGGAAAACCTTGCATCAGTATTTTCCCAGGCGTCAAGGAGAGAATAATGCATGGCGCATGAACTTTACAATAACTAGTGTTTACCAACTATAAAGCTCACAAACATTGTTAAGGTCATTTCAAAAAGAACTTGTTGTGTCATTGGAAAGTCTGTGAACTGTGTTGAGTGATAACAGGATTACATTTGTGAAGAGTTTGTTAGCAATAAGAGAGAAAAGCCATATAACAGATGACCGCAGCAGTCTACACACTCTCAAATATTCACCAGCGACACTCGAGTATAAACACGGACTGCTGTGCCAGGCAGCTCCTGCCTCACTGTTAGTAAAATCACCAGCTGGGACCTGCTTAACTGACTGCTGGACTTCACAGAAGATACAGAATAGAACTGACTGCAGATGGATCTGAATGGTGCAAACTCTATTATTTATTTTACAAATTCAATCGGTTTCTTTAAAAAGCCTGCAGGGACTTGCATGCATCAATACTAAGAAGAAAATGCAAGCTTCGGAGTGATTAAAAAAGATACTTTATTGGTCAAAAAAGTACTTGGTAGATACAAGTCTTGTATTGGTTTTTAAAATAGGGTTAAAAAGGTGGGATTTCAAAATGACTAAGCCTTCTCCGGCTTTTTAATTGATTTAAAAATACAAATGCCATCTTTTAGCAAAAAATTTGGCACAATATTCAGAAACAAGAAATTGTATTCCATAAAGTCATAGATTGTATAAAAATATGGACGATGTGACACCGCCTACTGCCACTGGGCTAATATGAGGGTACTGCAAGTGTGATATGAGCACCGCCATGACGGTCAGAGAGAGCATGCATATGCGCACACAAGACTTTGCCATGTGTTTCATAGCTCCTCCTCAAGTCACTTTTATGTTGCATCTTACGATTAATGCTAACACTATGGTCAAAGTAAACATTAGAAAACCTTTACATCGTTGTATTTTTCTTCTGTGTGCTTAGCATCTTATGGCTAATGCTAACACTATTATTAGCATTTATTTCTATCTCTTTTTCTTCTGGTGTTTAGTATATTATGGCTAATGCTGAAACTATAGGTAACTGAAGCATTAGAGTCAAAACATGTGCATCTTTGTTTGACTTCTATACTTTTAACTGTTCTGTTGCATTTTGGTCAGAAGAATTTAAAAGAAAACTACAAAAGTTTATCGGCGGTAGATTAACCAAGTATTTAAATGATCAACAGCTGCAGTCATTTTCTTAAAGGAAATCTATTGAAGACAACAACGGGGCTGATAAAACTGATAATTAAAAGACTTGTTCCTTCTGCAAATGCATCATCACCAAGACTGAAGAATGAACAATTTAAACGTGTTGATCTGATGACATACTGTGTTTTGAAAAGTGATCCATTCATCAGCTCTTACGAAAGAGAACCCACTGGAAGAACTGTACGTCACCACAACGGGCCACAGCACATAATTCCACATGATTTCAAGAAAACATGTCACAGAGCAGACTTAAGCAAGTGAAAAGGAATCCGTCAGTTTCCTTCTACTGACTGATGTTGCTTCAGGAATCTGTGAGCTCAGGCATAGAGACAAGTCTTCACAAATGAACAAACATATTACACACATTACCAGGAATCTATCCATTAGTGAAGCGTCACACTGAAAAAACATGACGGATTAGAACCATTGGAAACCTCCATGGTTAAAATGGTCGAGTTTTGTCCTCCAGATGCTTCTGTTGTAAAATAATTTAAATTTAGCTCCACACCTCCACTGGCTCTGCGACTTTATCCTAACCTTGTTTTTCCTCATTGAAAGAGGATTTATTTCACATGAGCCTCAGGGATATCCTGTCCTCACACGGTCACTACTTTAGTGTGGATACAACTGGACAAGTTTACAATATACAAGTTTCTGAATAATTACAACTAAATTGGGTTCGCCAACCTGATAGTTGTCATTGATAGAATGGCTTTTTCAGCACTTAAAAAAAAACACACAACGTGTTTGGTTTTTTTTTTTGGTTTGTAAATGGATAAAAGGTTCATAAGGGAGCAAAGGGGGTTTTAGCTCTCAAGTAAACGTCAGGAATCAATCATTTAATTTGAATGAGGTCTCCAAAAATCCTCATTTCTTATGTTGTATCTACAATTATTCTTTTCATTGAATCAGAATCGTTTTTCAGAATCGTTTTTATTACAAGCGCCAACGGAACATCACACCAAACGAGTCATGCCAACAAAAAGGAGTTTTGAACTGTCAATATCAGATTTGTTTTTTGCAAGGAGAATGATAAACGAAAGCTGGCTCTTTTAATGATGTGCTTGTTAGCGCTTTCCATAACAACTTCGCACAGGAAACAGGAAAGAAATTGCGCTCCACAAATCCTCTGATTTCGCCACATAACCTGCTCTACATCCATTTTTTAGTGTGTTCTTTGATTTCTGCTCTGTACTTGTCCTCTTCTTCTTTCCCCGTGTGGTACAGAGTGCATAGGTTGTACTGCCTCTGTTGCACCATCTTCAGGCAGGGAGCATCATTGCATCAATAGTTACTCAATGTGTGGAGAAGCTCTCCGAAGATTGGTGAGAATCTCAACTCGGATCAGTGTGAAGAGGCATTTATTGACATAATACTTCTCTTAACTAGCGCTAGTATGTAAGTGGGATTATATATGCAGCTTTTTTGAGAGTTTGGTCTTCGGGAGGGGTGAAAGTGCAGCGTGCGTCAGAACACTATGGAAGGCCAAAAGGGTCACAAACACAGGTCAAAATAACAACAAAAAAACGCAGTACTGTTTTTTTTTACCATTTTTAGTGCAAAACACAACAATAGCTTCAATTTATGGATATTCCTCAACGTGTCTTTGATTATGAACAATCTTCAGGGTAAACCTAAACGTCTGAGTAGTAAAACATTGGCCACAGCAGTTATGAAGCAGTTTGTGTGATCATATTTCATCTATTTTCATTTGTGCCGGTTAAAATGGGACGTAATTGAGATTCCTTTCAACACGAGCCTCAAGCAATGAGTTGAATGTCAGTTTTAGTCTCTTCCCTGCTATCTGCATGAGGAAGTTTTTTCAGAAACGGAACAATATACTTGAACACATCACAGTCAAATAGAGAGAGAGAAAGAAATGTAGTCATTTACAATGTGCTGAAAGAAAACTGCTCCTGCACGTACTGAATGTAAGTCAGTAAGTCACAGGGTTCATTCGGGTAAGTGGCACAGTAAATCCTTCGCAGCCTCTTCAAAAACGATTCGTCGAAGTACACACCAATCCATTTCCTTTTACTTTTACACACTCTAAAAACTAATTATCTCTCTGTCCACACGTTCAATCGATAAATTAGTTTGAAAGAGCTGTAATTTTCAGATTACTCTATCATTTAGATTAAAGAACAGATTCTTTTTAAGTTTGTTTTCTATTGATTTAACTCGTGTTGGGTTTACAGTCAACACAAGAGCCATTTCCTAAGCGGTGTGACTTTTGAGGATGTCATGTGACCTTTCGTATGACAAATCTCCCTCTGTCCACATCCTCTTCCTTTAGCTCCTCAATCTGTACAGTGCATGAGCATTCCAGCTGTCCTCGTGAGATGTTCTTTGACCTTGTCTGCCTTTAAAAAGAAGGCCACGCAGACGTATAGAGTGAGAGATAACTGCACATCAGTTGACAAACTGTCTGTTGAGAACTTTTTCTTTGCCCTTAATACTGACCTAGTTTGAAAGTTAGACTGAGGAAGTGTGGGAGTCCCAGTAGACAGAAGCCCTGGTTTAATGTGACCTCTAAAAACCCGCTGAAACAAGAAGTGCTGAACCTAAAACAGTGTGATGGTCGTCTTAAAAAAAGAAACGAAAAGGACGTTTTCATTGTGGTAATGCAGTTCTTAATGGTTTCAGATATAAGTGTTCTTCATTCTCTTCCACTTATCCTGGGACGGATCACAGGGGACATACCAGGAACACTGTGGAGCGAATTCACTGCATGGTTTACAAATGTAAATTAAGTTTTGTGAATTGTGCGCAAAATCAAAATTCAGTTTAGAAATTGGTTGCAGACAAAGACATTTTTTTTCTGGTTACAAGCTGCTGTTTGTGCACAGATATTTTTGCACTGATTTTCCGTCGTCCATCAGACAATCATGTTCCTCTGTGACAGATGACTGACCGAAGCAACATCCAATCTGTGATAGGCAAAGTCGTGCTAAAGCTAAATGCCAAAAAAAGCTAAAGCTGTATATTTTTAAATATACAGTATATAACAATCCAGGACCGCATATATACAAAGAAACAGTGTGTTAGGAAGAGAGTTATTCTGCCGCGATGATGTTAGCCATAGATATCAATGGATGCAAGCTATTAATGTATAGCTTCAGCATGACTTTGCAGTTCACTGATTGGTTGTTGCTCCTGTCAGTCATCTGTCACAGAGGAATGTGGAATGGGTGGCACTGGAATGCAGGGACCTTGACGACCCAAATCCAAACTGTTCCCGAACTACATAATGGTTTGTTCCATTTTGCTGACCAAATAATTCTTTTTAAACTCACGCTACTATTTCAATGGGATTTTCAGGTTTTTTTTTTGAGAGTTTGGGTTTGGGAGGGGCACCTTGATGACCCAATCCTCTGACACGGTACTGTGTGTTTGCAAAAAAATTTAAAAGTTTATGTTTTATCATCATAAAAAAAAAAAACTCTCCTAGATCCATCACCTTATTTTGGTGGAGAGGTTTGTATGCCCTGGAAGCTGCCGCTTGTAGGATCTCCCAAACAGATCCTAGGTGATGGGCCAGAAAAAGAGCAAATAAGGCTCAGGCAAGCGGGGCCTCACCCTGGAGACAGGCCTGGGGTTGGGGCTTGTATGCGAGTGCCTGGTGGCCTGGCCTTGCCCAATGGGGAATGGGTGGACACAGCCCTAAGAAACAACATGGGGCCAACCTCCTATGGATCCACCATCTGCAGGAGGGCTATAAGGGATCGGAGCAATGTGGAAGTCCCCTACTGACTGCCCCCCAACCATGACCCAGCCAAGGATAAGCAGGTAGAAAGAAGATTAATCAAACTATTTTACTCATCAAATTGCAAGGAACCCAATGAATCTAAGTTGGATTTTTACAGGGAATTATAAAGTGTATGATATGATAGAGCCAGCGAGGAGTTTGTAAAGTGAACTCACCTGACTGTTCTGAAAAACAGAAGTGGTCATGGAGCTGCTATGGCTCAAATATGTTTGACTACACAATATCGGTGGAGCAGAAACATCTCTCAAACTACAGGTTGTGATGAAGACTCCTGTTACAAACTGATACCCCCTTCTGAATCTGACACACTGAACACACATTGCTTATGAGAAACAGACGCAGACTTATTTTCAAAGGCCAGTTGTTACCTCTGATTTAGTCTGCGCTCATCATCGCTTCCGAAGTCCTGCAAAAAAAAAAAAAAAAAAGCGTTAAAATCAGTGCACACTGCCCCCGTTGTAGCCTCAAGGGTACATCGGTCATAAATCTAATTACGTCTTCACACATCTTTTCACAAATTATAAGCTATAAACTCAGCATCTGTTGTGAAAATGTCTATAAATAAATAGCGAAGAGGCTAGAATCCCTTGGGCCTCGGATCCTTTCCAAATTCCACAGCCTCACCCGACTCAATCCCAGCACAACACATAAACATAAGATAGCGTGGCCTTCAAGTCCTTTGTAATGAACCAGCTTTGATACATTCAATGTCGAAGACGAAATGTTCTCTTAATGTATAAACATACAGAACTAGGCCTCACCTTAAGGTAAGGTTTCATCCCAACAAAGAGTCTTCCTTCTAAATAGCTCCTCACTGTGTGAAAGTGACAGCGTGACTGGTTATTAGGTTACTGATACTGGTATGTAGCGCTGAATGAATAGATGCAGAGGATGTGTGTGCGTGTGTGTGTGTGTGTGTGTGTGTGTGTGTGTGTGTGTGTGTGATGATGCCTAAAGGCAAAGAAACTGGGGAATAGCTTGCACCAGGGTTTCAGTCACGTACCTAAATCTAGCGCTTCATTCAGCAGCTGAGCTTGTAAAGCTCTTGAAAAGTGGATGGATCGGGGAGTGGAAACAATGAGGTGTTTTATAACAGAAACATACTTTTTCGAGGTGTCAGGGATTCAGAGTGAAGGAACAGACATCGCAAGCCGAATACGTCTCAACATGCACCGTGGAACTTTCGAGTGTGTGATGCTTAAATATACAGACTGTGGCATAAGGCTGTCAAACTTATACAAAATATTTTTTTACTTATAATTAGGAGTGTAACAATATATCGTGGCATAATATTTTGCAATACAAAATTGTCTCAATAAGTATTGTGGAGGTACTGCGATTAAATCTTATTTGGTTGTTTGTGAGGGAAGTTATCCATCTATTTTATTTAATATTTACTAGTACCCAATTACCGTTTCTCACATCTTAAATTATAAACATTATAAAACGAGCTCTCTCCATCACTTCTCTAAAAGAGGCTTAAAGCAAACATTAGCGCTGCCCCCTAGTAGGTGGATGATAATAAATGCTCTAGTTATGTGTAGTTAATGCTCCTTCTTAGCTTTTGCTGTCTCAAAACTTTTCAAGAAACATTTTCTTCTACTGATTATGTAAAGAGTACTTTAAGTAAATATTCTGATCACCGTATCGTGGACATTACAGTGGCATGTGCATCGTATCGCGAGCAGAGCACACAGATAAATGAAAGTTATTGTGCAATTAATTGGTGATTGCCATTACATGTGCAGTGGAGGACTAAAATCCTTTTGTAGACTTTATTTTAATAAACATGGTCTTTAAACATAATAGGTCATTCAGAAAAATTGTAGCATTTGTCATACGAATAAAAAAAAAGGAGGCATTTGTGCACCAGAAGTGAAGTGTGCTTTGGATTTTTATCATGCTGCTAGACAAAATGTTCGCTTTGGTTTTTATCAGATTGAGACCTGCACTTGTTTGTTATCGTCAGATGCGTCCGAGCCCCCGAAACACCCACAGAGCATTACACTCCCGTCACCATGTTTCACTTGGGAATGGTGTTTTTTAAAGATGCTACGATACTCGATTTTCTACGGTTTACTACGATACTGTGCTGTTTTCTGGCGATAAGGAAGTTCAACACCAAGATGTGGGGGTAAATGCCCTGTCCCTCATTCTAGTGTTTCCCTTACCATTATATTAGGGGGGCACCCCGCCCCCCCAACGGCACCCCCCACCCCCCTTGAAGGTCAAGTTAATTTTATTTTATTTTCATCGAATAACGACAGAAGTCATTTATATATAACAGGTCTTTGCTTTTTTCTTTTATTAAACTAAATAGCATTATGTTATTTATACGATGGCATGTAATTTCTGTCTCAACGTTTGCGCGTTTACAATTGTCCTCCGTATCGCGCACGGCGGAGTTCCGCCCCGATTCGCGCACACACACACACCCCTCAGCGGACAGAGACCGCGTGTCGGAGTTTCAGACTATCCATACCAAGATGCTCTGGAAATGTTCTTTCAGAAGCCCAGAAAGATGCACTGCAGTGACAAAAGCTGCACACTTTGTGAATAATTAACATATTAAAATAAATCTGATGTTTAGTTTTCAGTTCAGTGTACAGTTGTTTAGTTATTGTACAGTAATTGTTTAGACATTATAATATATTGGTATACTGCAATTAAAAGAAACATATAAACACTATTAAGTGTTTGTGTGAGTGTTTTGCCGCACCACCCATTGCTTGTGTTTTATTCTGTTTTATTATCATTTATTACATTAACAATGTGTAGATTTAAGGATTGAAGAAACGTTACTTGACTTTTCTCTGGTTTTCCATTTTTTTATCTACTTATACTGTAGTTTCTGTTTTACATGTAAAACTTGCTTCGATATACGAATTGCTCGAGATCCGAACGACTTTACGCGCATTAATTTCGTATCTCGGGGTACCACTGTATTATAAATTGAAATTGTGTTGACTGCTGCATTGTAGTTGATCCTCATGCCAGTACTGAGTGCCGTGTTTGGGGAGTTCTCAGTGCTTTCAGTTGGAATATCAATTTCATGCAAGAGTCATACGGACCACTTATATAACCCTTTAATGAAGAATTTAGACAACTCGTGGTGTTTCTAGGAAGAAGGAAGGTCATGCAGGGTGGGAACTACATGAAGGAAAATAAAAAGACGGTACACTAATGTGATTTCTCCTCTGCAGCCGGTTCATGTGTTTCTCAGTCAAAATGAAATTATACAATGCATGTCACATGACCAAGTTGGCAACATGAACTTAGTGGGACACTATTTGAGATTTCATGAACACAAACCAGAAAATTCCCTGGTTTTACAAACAACTGAATCAAATCCTGTATCCACCAGTGGATTTCAGATACAGAATTGGGGAAAACACATTCCAAATCTAGCAAAAAGTAGTTTAAAACCACAATACATCGCTTAATTTCCACCCTGAGTCCACATGATATAAGTAGTACACAGTATTCATGATTAATCCTATACTTCTCTGAATCATGTGCTTCTTCACTACTATTCAAAAGTGAAGAGCTAGTGCCTCCTATTGGTTGTTACCAGTAAAACTGATCTCTTTAACAAATGTGATTACAGATTATCTCCTTTGAGTACACAAAGATTGGTCACAGAAATTAATCTGACTTTCAGAACAACCATTGCCGGAAAACACAATAGAGCTCTACTGGAGAGATTGCCAAAAGCGTCTAGCTCCTCGGGTAAAACCAAAGCCCTTTCAGGCCATTAGAGGTGCTTCAAACAGAAATGAGGAACTCAGGTGGTCAGAGTTATAACTTTCACACAAAGTCTCTTGATGAACTTAATAAAGTTTATCGCCATCATTTGTGTACTGCTACAACAACTAAGCGTGGAGTATCTTTACTTGCGCAGCGGAGTCTTTATCCTTTAAAATAAATGTCTATAGATATCTTTCATGAGCACTATAACAATGCCGAAACTTACTTTATAAGTTCTATCTTTCAAATTAAATGCACACAACTGGGTCAGCTACTTTAGGATGGTGTCACTGTTTCCCAAATCAGAATCAAAATGAGAAAGTGTACATGGGAGCACTCCAGTAAAACCGGTACACAACATACAACAAAGCAAGTGACAATTTAAGGTGCTGAAATTTAAGGTAGCAACATTAAACCAGTGTGCTCGACAGTAAATTAAGTTAAATCATTTAACAGCTATCATAGCGAAGTGATAATTGCGAGTTTGAAAGTAGAATCTGCTGTGTACGGGGATGGCAGTGCCCAGTGTTTCTGTTGTTGGACAGTTTTATTGTTTACCTGAGGACTGGGGACTGAAAAGGTTTCAACCTATTCACTGTTCCCCTTTTGAAAATGGCTTAAACAAAGAATTAACTGTTCAACACCCAGCGACGATTGTAAGCAAACAGCTCCATGAGTAACGACACACAACGCCAGAAACATTATGGTTTTATCACCAAGGTTTTTGATGAGCAGTCTACTAATCTCAAATTGGGGTCCTATTCATCCCAGTGTCCATACAACCTACAATGTAGTCTAACTAAAAGCGCAGAAACATTTACCGTATACACTGAAGTACTTACATTACAACCTTAAAAAAAGTAAACTTGTCGAGTTTCCAAAGAGTGCTGAGTCTGACTTCGAAAGGCAAATCAATCCTTCCACTTGAATGAAACAAAAGCTTTTTTGTTTTTTTGTTTTTTTTTAACACCATTTTTGAAACCATTCCCATTTAACAGTTTGTCCATAATGAACACTATGTTCAAACGTAAGGGTGTCCACCAGTTTACGTTGTATCAGGACACTCTAGGCCAGAGGTCAGTGATTTTATTGATTAACTCGACTCTTAGGTGTACATCCATGTGCTTGAATGAAAATGAATTTTTACATCTTTAATGTAATATGTAAACGCTGCCACCTATCCGTACAATGCGTGCTCGGCAAGTGAACTCAAGTAAGTGTTCGCCCTACGTGCTTCCGTAGAATGCACCCAGCTCACCTTCCAAAGAATTGTAATAGACCTACAAATAAAACATATATATATAAGTTCTTTGTATAATTTGATATGCAGATATTTGTGCACATGGCACAACTGGTCTGCAGTGTCCTTGAAGACGATGTTAAGCCAAACCCGTTCATTCTTTATTATTATTATTATTATTATTATAAATAAAAATTTTACACATTGTATTTTGTGTTCCATTTTATTTAAAACAAAATAACAATAAGACCAAAATGTCTAATATTACAGTGCTATTATATGTAATAATATTATTATCAAAGTTACAGTGTGTTTTGAACATTTTTTTTTTTTGTTATCTGCAGATTGGATAAAATGTGGAGTTTTTTTGGCCTATATAACGAGCCCTAGCAACACATTTGTTTCACAATGGCTTCACCTAACACCTAAAAATGAATGGCAATGAAGTTTTTGTGTTATCATTCATAACTCCTGAAAAATGGGCAAGAAATCTAAAATTTGTAAACTTATAAGTACAATTGTATTATGTGTTGTACTGTTTATTGATGTCTTGTAAAATTTTTGCATTAAAACATTGAATTCACAAGAAATCTGGAAATGCATATGTTCAAGAATTGAAATCCTTTGAAAGTAACTTTGTAAGTGGTTGCCATGTCAGGCAGCATTTTATGGTGGATCTTTGTTAGCTTTGGAAATACGGTGCGGTTTCTCTAAATTTCCTACTCTTCAGCTGCCAGCTTTTCAGTCACACCAGAACATGGATTAACCCTTAGAGATCAGGGCCTGTTTTCTTACTACGTTACAATATGCTATAATAAATTATCTTTGAAACAGTTTGTGGGCCAATGCTTGATATTATTTTTAGAACAACCCCACCTTTATTTTTTGTCAGAAAATACATTTGAGAGTAGTAAGTTTTGTCCTTTTTTTATCTGCGAATATCTAAAAATATTGATAACCAAACGTTTTTATGTTTTATAACCAAAATCAAGTGTTGACAAAATGAAAATTCGTAAATCCCCCAAAAAAAGCAAAGTCAAGGTACAAAACAATGTGAAAATTGTATCAAACATCCAGGCAAACCACTCCTAAACCATATAACAACGTTTTAAGCACTTTTTGTCACATTTTGAGCATGAAAAAAGAGCCACTATGACAGGTCTTCTATTTCAAAGGGTTATCCCTTCTTTTCACCACTAGATGGCTCTTATTACATAGATTTGGGGTTTGTAAAACAAAACTAAAAGACGATCCCGCATTTATTTAATTTTAATAAGAATTAGTTTGCAAATAATGCGTCAAAACTCTTGCATAACATCAAAACAAACACCTACACGTTGTATTTGAAGTCAAAATTAATAAGTTGGTTGTGACTTCCTTCTTAATTTTCCATATTCAGGGACCTCTAAGGCTTAATCAAATGCCCGATAAGTTCATACAGTATTTTACAATGGATAAAGTGATCAATGTTTCTTTAGTATATTAGATGTACAATAAATCTTTTGCTTCAAAAGATCCTAAACTTTTTGGTTTCCCATGTCATCGCCCTTTGAAAGAGGGGAGAGAACCTAATAAACAAGCGTCCCTCAGTACAGTTTCAGAAAAGACTTGGGACATGAGTATATATACTTTCATTATGCACACACACACACACACACACACACACACACACACACACACAATCATCCACAGTGGAATTCCGCAAGTCTGGGATCTATTAGGATCGGGCCTACACGGAGAGATGCATACTGTACGCGGCCGGTTATGTTGTTTATTGAGCGTTACATCACTCCTCGCATCTCCCCGGGGGTGTTTCCGCTTACCTCGCCCGCGGTGGTGGTGGCTGTACTGGAGGTGGAGGCGGCGCTGGGAGTGGGTGAGCGCTGCAGGGTTACCAGAGCCATGGATGCAGGTCTGCCAGCGCACCGGCCAGCCTCTCTCTCTACCTCTCTCTCTCTGTCACGAGCTTAACCGGCTAACGGATTTTCCCCTGAGCAGCAGGGACAGCCCCGCGACTCCACGCGCTCGCTGTTAAAACGACATGGCTGTGCTACCGTTTATTCCTACATAAGATTGTTGTTGTTTTGGCTGGCCGGTGCTGTCTTGGTTACTTCTTCCAGCGTTTGCCTGAAACCTGAAGTGCTGTTGCCTTCTGTTCTCTATTGAGGTGTCGGTGAATCGATTCTTCGAATGGATCTTTAGTGGGCCGCTCTATTTTGAAAGATTGACAACTGTTCAAGCCAATAGCGTGCGCGTATGGTCTGTAAACTACGCAAATCATTGGCTGGGTGGACGTATTGGACACGCCCTTTACTTAACAAGTCGTAATGTTTTGAATCTTTCGGACAGTTGAGTGAACTGAACCAGCTACGTGGGTATGGCAAGCCGGGGAAAAAATTAATAATATGGCATAATTCCTTTTACAGAAAAGTTCATCATTTTTTTTTCACATATGCAATTGAGATATCTACAATGCATTTCTGATTCAGCAGATATCCAGTCCTTCCAGTTTTACAGTATTGCAATTTATAATTAAATAACATATTTATTGCACATTGTTTAATATGTTTGTGTTTAGTATGAGAATGGTGCACTTTCAAACAATATTTGATTACTGTAAACCACTTTTTCTATTACAATTATTTCAATTGAACATCTTCAATATACAGCCCTGGAAGCTATTTAAATAAATTCTGACAGCAAATGTTACTGGTGAGTACTTTTGAATTCCAGACAAATATTTTAAATACCTTTGTTAGCTTGTAATTTTGTGTAGAATGGGTGCGGGAGGGGCCTACTTTCAAATTTTGTCATAGGGCACAACATTTCTAGCGGGCCACCTGGTAGGCTTGTGGAATGATGGGTATAAAATACTTTAAAACAGAACAGCTTTTCATTTTTTTGTTATAAAAAAGGTATAATCCAATAACTAAACACTTTTTTAGTTATTACAGCCTTTAGAAGTTTTAAGTATTGCTTAGAGATGGCAATTTGTCCTACACAACCATTGATAAAAATGCTTATTTCATTGAAGTTAAAAATACTTATATGTTTAAAGCATCTTCTATATTTGTCAATTCACCTGTAAACGGTTATTGTCTAATTTTCACAAAATTTGTCAGTTCATGGACTATAGTTCTTCTGATTATGACTCCCTGCTGTTAAAGTCCCGCCCCCTCTGCTTCTGATAGGCTGAGCGTGAGTGTCATCCAGTCATCAGACCATCGATGAGACAAGAATGCTCTAGGGTTCAAGGAGAAATGAATGGAGTTGGAGCATTTTGGAAATAAAGGATTAAACGCATTCTGTATTATTTTTAAATAGAACGGCCCCTTCTAACTCAAATACGCAATGATTCTGTCTTTTAACAAACAGATTGCAACCCTTTTCATAGCATGCGTTGAAAATATCTACAATGTTTGTACGTCTGTTCACCTTGAATGGAATATATTTGAGTTTTAACTAGTCATATTTGTAATTACATATATCACAAAATATATTTTCACTACAATCAAATATAATTATTGATATCTCCAAATGCCTTTTTACGAGTGATAAATAAGATAGAGATATCTTCAATTGACTTGCAATTAGTGTAGATTACATTTAAAAGGTTAATTGTGGATATTTAAATGTTAAAACAGGTTGCCATTCATGGGAGTGCCTTATTTTTAAGAAGTAATACACAGACAAATACTGTACTAAATCTTTCTAATTAACTGAAATGGAAATCTGTAATATTTGTCTCTCTGATTCGAACTTTTGAGATTACTTTACGATTAGAGCTTTATTCCACTAAATATAAACACAATTCACTGGAGTAAATGATAAATAAAGGTGGCTCTGCTGTGGACTGGCCAATGTGAGCTGGAGGAGAATGATGAATTGTCTACTTGGCTTGGTTATTTTTTTTTTAGTAAATCTGTAATCCAATATTTCATCCACACATACAGCAATTTATTTGTTCTTTAAGCCTCCATATCATGAGCTATACACCGTATAGATCTACCTGTAACAGTTTTACACAGATATCAAGATGTGGCAGCTATATAAAATCCATGCAGGTGTACTTTAACCATCTTGAAAAGAATTGAATCAACGGTTGTGCATTTTGATTGTCCAATAAAGTTACATAATGGGGAATAAAGGCTATTCCAATTTATTGCCTGTGAAGAAAAGAAACTCTGTCAATGCACAAAAATGTCTAGACAGCTGCAGAAAGGGACTGAAACTTTATGAGAATTTTTTTAGTGTGGTGCTAATTAAACTTATAGACGCTCACATGAAGGGGACCTCCCCGGAAAACTAATCACAGCTTGCATTTTTGTTTTTTGCAGATTACCCAGGGTCACATGCACAGCCTATACAGTATGAGTACCAGCCCACAGTCTAATTACTTTATAATAACAACATTATTTCACAACTAATTATATATTTTTTTTGGCTTAAGTACTCTTGTGAACACTGGCTTGTGAATACAAGGTTAAAGGATATGGTCTTTAAATAATAATAATAAAAAAAAAGACAGTCCCCCTCAAATACAAAAAGATTTACTTAAAGAATACCCAGGAGAAACCCAACAGAGGTGGATCACCAAAATGTTAAGAAACCAATCATGGAGAATCCAGGGGGTGTGGACCGTAGCACTGACAGTGAGGAAAGGAGAAGTGAGGGTATATAAAGGGAAGTGCAGATAAAATAGTTCGGAAATCAAAGAAGGAAATTAGGCACAGGTGTGGGTGATAATCTAGATAATTGAGTAAGTGATTGGAGTGCACAAAGAGCAGGAGCCAGAAATGAGAAACAAACATATTTAATGTCATATGATGTCATCACAGTTGTCGCAGTGCACAAAATTGACATTTTGTTGGTTAGTTAGTGATGATTTTCTTCGTCATATGGACTATTTCTATGATTAATTTGCACTTAAAATTGAGTAAAATTTTCAAATACTAGAAAACCTTTCTAAAAACCCACAAATGTTATGATGAAATCAGAAATAAATTAGTAGCACACTATATTTAATGAGAAATAATTTAAAGCATTCCATTACGAAAGGGAAAGTGCTCTTTTATTCTGGGAACTGTGTGTAAATACTGATAACTTTTAGAGGGCTACTGTTTACTCATATGTTGAGTAGTATTTAAAGCACATACTTTTACTGAGTTTCATTTACCTTCTGGGGCAAGCGATGGTACTTTTGCTTTTGAGTGCTCTGTCTGTCTCTGGGTTGTGGCACAAGGTTTTGTTTTTTAATGGAATGACTTGCCATAAACTCAAACTCACAAAGCCTCGAACTTTGTCGCCATCTATTGGAGAAAATGTGTTACACAGTCCGGCCGATTCTATTAACAATAAATCTTTACAGCAAACAGACTTAACAGATTTGATTCAGTCGATGGATTTAGATTTTTCCTACCGTTGCTACTGCAATTGCTATCATTTAAAACAGACGTTTGGGATAAAACTTCGGTTTTAAGCCCGTTCTTGTTTCTGAGGGTTAATCGCACAAATAGCGCCACGTCTACGTCACGAGCTTCTGAAGTTGCGTAACGTGAGAAAAAAGTTCATTTGTAAGTTTTGCGTCCTGCTGCTGCATTCATCACGTACATGATACAGAGCTATTTAGCCCAACGTTTCTACTTCTTGTCTGATATCAGCAAGAAGGAAAGGCAGGTGGGTGAAAATTTCTTAAATTATTGAAGCAGTTTGGTCGAAATTCTGTTTTTTAGGTCGCATGCGAGTTAAGGATAGTTTACCATCAGTTAAAACATGGGCAGAAATTATGCAAATACTGTAATATGCAGCCTAACCTAGACGCCAATGTCAAAATGAGATTATATACGACTATAACATGATTACATGCTATATATAGTCTATGGTTGTAATATTGGAGCATTTGCAAAATACTATTGAATGATTAATCAAACTCTTTACAAAAATAATATACTATATCTTTCATAATTGAGTGATTAGTTGTGATTTATAAATCTATATTGGGATTTGCATGAGGCATTTTTACAACCTTTAAACAATTATCTGCTCTGAGTTAATTGCCCTCTTCCACATTTCCCATTAAATCAATTTTGTAACTAGGTGACACACAAACTTTGATGTTGGGTTGTAAAAGAGCTGTTTAAATACTATCTTTTAAATGTGCCCCTTGTGACTTGGAGTAATGTAAACTTTACCCCATTTATCAATGATTTTCCTGAGCTCAGCTATATATTTTTAATTGGTTGCTGAGTATTTATAACTATGTCTTTTGTATATATATTTTTGTATATTTGTATATATATAGTCCTATGTTCCTAGCATTTTCTGAGATATATATCTGCTGATCTAGTTGCTAGGGTAAAATATTTAGTTGCTATGGAGAAGGCAATGACATAGTATTATGTTCCTGTGTAACCAACCCTCAGGTCTCTATGATTTTGTAAAGCTGAGATGCAGATATGACAAATTGGTTGCTATGGTAAAAAGCGGGCAGTCTGTGGGGAGTCATTAGGGTTTCCTTTGTCACTATAAGTTATATAAGGGAAATGCTAAGGAAATCCCATAAAAGTGGATTTGAAACAAGCATGCTCTAAATGCTTAGGGTTTAACGTGGTGAAAACTGATGGAAAAAGGACGAAGTGGAACTCTGAAGATTAGTGTGTTTATTTAAACACCCACAGCCCAAAGGGTTTGACGTCCCTGCAGGAGAGCGCGACAACATGTGGGATAAAAAACAAAAAAAAACATTTTTTACGTTTCTTTTAAATTCTTGTTTGGATTCAGCTAATGGATCCCAATGGGAAATGGTCACCTCTTAAAAAAGTCATATAAATCTACTAAAAGTAATAACACACCATTCTTCAATAAGTTAAGGTCAAAAATTCCTTTATAACAACTAAAATGGCACCTGTCTCTCCAAACGATTAAAGGGTGGATGTCTTTATTTAATGAATGTCTGCAGAGATGCGGGTGTGCATCATTGGAGCAGGAGTCATTGGTCTCTCGACCGCTCAGAGCATCTACCAGCACTTCCACAACAAGATTTCCAGCCTCACCATTGAGGTTTATGCAGATTTCTTCACTCCACTAACCACCAGCGATGGTGCAGCTGGACTCTGGCAGCCCTATCTTTATGACAACGGCAACCTGCGAGAAAGGTGAGTTGAGTTGGAACTTGACATTGTTTGTTCCTCAGATCATAAGAGCCAGTGCGCTCACTCTCTAGCAGCAATAAAAGGATTCTTATTATTCCACAGGAAGTGGAACAGAGAGACTTTCGACTATCTACGAAGTTTCATCAACTCTCCAGATTCAGTTAAAATGGGAATCTTCCTCCAGTCTGGCTACAATTTGTGCCATGAACCTATGCCTGTGAGATCATTGGGTGAAAGCACGGCATTAGTTTCCACGCAGTTTTTATTTATGCACATTCAAAATGAAACAAGAACGTTCCTTCAAAGTGTAGTATGAGAAGTCCTCAAACGGAGCAGCTTAGGAGAAGAGCTAACCCACACTGACTTTACAGGCGAGGTTGATCAGGAGATTGAGCAGATGGAGAATACACACCTGAGATAGATCACAGGGGAACCAAGATGTCAGGAAACAAACATGGAAAGTCGGGGAGTATGACCCGTAGCACTGGCAGTTAAGAAAACAAGAGGAGGCAAGTGATGGGGAGTGCAGATGAAGAGGGAACCCTGATAGATGGAAAGGAACAAAGAGATTAGACACAGGTGTGGTGGATATTTGAGTAAAAATAAAGAGAGAGACAAACACAGACACGATGAACATATTTCGATGTACAACACAGTTGTTACAGTGCACAAAAAGGGACATTTTATTGGTTAGTTGTTGACATTTTTTAAAAGTCTATGACTCATTTAGACTATGTACAGGATAGGGGTGCAACGGTTCACGGTATGTATTGAACCGTTTCGGTACGGCCTGTTCGGTTCGGTACACTTGCGTACCGTTTCGGTATTCAGTATTTTTATAATAATTTAAATTTATTATTAGCGCGATATTAAGCGCAGCGGAACAATGTTCCATGGCGAGTTTCCGCACGGACGCTATTGAGTGACGAGCACGAGCGCGAGTAGGAAAATGGCATCATATCAAAAGCGAAAGAGAAGCCAGAGCTTGAAGACCCTCCCACCTCACTACGGTCTCGTGTTTGGGAACACTTTGGCTTCTCTGTTAAAATACATAACGGGGATAGACGAGTGGATAAATTTAAAGTTGTATGCCGACATTGTTCCACGGAGATCGGGCAGGCAACACATCTAACATTTTCTACTGCTGGAGATATTGTCACTGCAACCAGATCTGTGCTCTCTTCAGAAAATGTGGATAGGTTAATCTATCCTATCTATCCTAACTAGTTGCAGTATTTCATTTTTTATTTAAAAAAATGTTTTTCTTTATAAAGAGTGCAATTTATTTAAAATATCACCCAAATGTGTCACTTTTATTTATTTTATGCAAGAATTCTATTGTGTATTGGCAGCTTTTCAAAATAAAGATTATGTAAGTTCTTATTGTTTTGTACCGAACCGAACCGAACTCTCCAAGACACTGTACCGAACCGAATACGATTTTAGCGTACCGTTACACCCCTAGTACAGGATTAATTTGGACCAAAACTTGGCCAAACAAAGTTTGAATGCTAACGTTGTCTAATAATGTTTTCATCAAAAGTTATTACACTGTACTGGTTCACAGAAAGAACGTTTTTCGTTCTTGAAGAATAAAGCCCCGCTGTCTCGCAGAACAAAAGCAGCTCTCAGAACTAATCAACTTGAACTGTGGTGGCCTCTCTTTCAGTAAAATCAGTGAAGATAACTGGCCCATGAGAGAATAGTAAAAATAAGAACAATTTCTATGTTCTTCTCCTTAAGGAACCCTCGTTTAAAGAAGCTGTGCTAGGCTTTCGGCAGCTCACTGACCGTGAGCTAGAGATGTTCCCTGATTACAGGTGCTCACTGCTTCTCTAAATCAGATTTATCTTAGAACAAACTTTGAACATCTTTCTTCTTTGTGCAGTTTTGGCTGGTTCAACACTGCTCTCATGATTGAGGGAAAGACGTACCTCCCCTGGCTCATGAACTGGTGATCTTTAGGATTCCTAGTATTTATTAGTACCAGTAGTTTTAATTGCAGTAAACATAGAATTGTATTTTGTTTTATTGGTTCACTCTTCACTGGTTTTTTTATATGGTAAAGCAAATGTGTGACTCATTTACAATTCAAAGCTGAACAATTATTAACTCTGTCTTTGACACTTTGGTCTCGGCAGGTTAAAACAAAGAGAGGTGAAGTTTTTTCAGAAGAAGATTGGCTCATTTCAGGAGGTTTGATGAATTCATGTTATTCACAAACGAATTTACTGCACAAGCAACATTTGGTGTTAAAGTAATGCCTCAGCAAGTGCTACAAATAATTAGGATTTTTACAATTTTAGTAATAGTAATTTTTTCGCTCAAGACAGTTAAGAAGTGCACGGTTATATACATAGAATATCAATCTCTGCACACTGATCCGTTTTGAGATTTGCACAAATCTTAGATGGTTTCTCAGCAGAGTCTGGCTCGAGGAAATATTGATGCAATGATGCTCTCTGCCTTCAAACAGAGAAAACAGGAAAGAAGAAGACGACGACAGAGAAGAAATGAAAGAACACATCGAAAAGATCATGGATGTTGTGTGGTTTATATTGTTGGTGTGGAGGTTTTGAGGCACACCATTTCTTTCCTGTTTTATGTACAAAGTTGCTATGAGGGCCAGCTTTGATTGGTCATTCTCCTTGCGAAAAACGGATCAGGTGTTGCAATATATATATGAATGTACTGTATACATAATTATTTATTATCTTACAGTGGTAAAAGAGCCCCTCGATGGCAACTTTGTACAGGAAAGAAAGGGCTCACTACTAATCTTCTCTTTTTCTACGTTTCAAAAACAGTTCCCTGTGTTCGCCACCAACAGTATAAACTGTTTGACATCCAGGATTGGTTCCAAGACATCCACGTGTATTATGAATTCTTCTCTGTTCTTCTTTTTTCTTGTTTCCCCGTCTGTTGTAGCAGAAACGCCATCTTCAGGCAGGGACTGTCATTACATCAATATTTCCTTGACACAGAGCAGCCTGCAGAGAAGCCATCAGAAGATTAGTGCGAATCTCAATTCAGATCAGTGTGTAGAGGCCTTAAACTTGGCTCCAGGGTGGGGCCTTGGTTGCTCCATATCGGACGACATGAAATCCTTGATGTTAGGTTTTCCATAAGAGATTGCAGTTTGAAGATGGTCAAAATCAAACCTGAAACTTAATTTAGAGCAGAATGCTTTGAAATGTTCCTTTTAATTTCTTTAAAATGACAAACGTTTAATCAACAATGTACCACATTGAATAGACTGACCTGGAGGTTTTTAAAAGGAATCAAAACCTTCCAGCCAATCACAATCCACAATTCTGACAAATTATGACGTAAATGTAAACAATACTCTGCAGCTGGCAGACAGCGGTGCTGATGTGGTGATCAACTGCTCTGGTGTGAGATCAGGAGAGCTGCAGCCTGACTCTGAGCTCACGCCGGCCAGAGGCCAGATCATCAAGGTGAGCTTCATTCGGTCAGGGTTTGAGGGTTTTGCACGGAACCATTTTCACTTAGTCCTTGATCAACAGGTGGATGCTCCCTGGTTAAAACACTGGATCATCACACATGATTCTTCATCAGGAGTCTATGATTCACCCTATATCATTCCAGGGTGAGTCTCTTCTGTTCTCCTAGCTATAGTTCTTGAATTAAAAAATAAATGTAAAAAAGAGCCATGGTTCTTAGAACATTTGAATTACCGTAAAGGAGTTTAGAACTAATAAACCAAAAATCTTTTCAAATATATAATCTGTTGACAGTTAAGTAGAGAGGGAGGTCCTTATATTTCTCCGCTGAGGAGCAAACTATTATAATGCAGAAATACAATGAATTTAAGCACGTTTTACAAGCGCGCAGTAATACCGTGTCTGCTGCCAAAGCGAGAGAAGACTGTTGGAGAAAGTTTGCGGATAGTGTTAATGCGTAAATTAAATACATATTCTATACATCAAGGTCTAATTATGTATATGTAACGTTAGTTTATGTGTTTGCACGCCCGTAAAAATTATGCTAACACTTTACAATAACAGTGTAATTGTTAAAAGCATTCGACCGGACAAATGAAGAATGATCACTAAAGTTGTCGTGTTACTAACTACTTTTCAATTACTGGATTTCAATATGCTTTCACTACTGAACTACTGTTAACAGTTAAAATCATTTCAAATTATTTTTAAAATCTGAATCTTTCATACAAGTAACTATCAGGGAAGGCAATGGGATCTTGTCTGTCCCTAAAAACTCTTTCTCTGCGAAGCGCTCTTCGAACAATTTGCGCGGAAATGTCCACGGGATTTCTCAGAAAAGGACAAGCCATTGCAACAGACACTAGAAATTAGTTGCGTCACTTAAATGTTCTCTACTGATTGGTCAAATTTCGTTTTGAGATCTCGAATCCAGAACTTAACCTGCCCCGGAGCAGGTTAGCCGTGCAGCGCAAGTTACCATGGCAATGAACACCAACTGAAGCCGAGTTTCTTTCATGGTACCTAAAACCCAGCATTGGTGCAAACTAATCTTAAACTTACCTGACTAGCCAGCTAATCCAGCTTCATGGTACAGGCCCCACATTTCAGATTATCACAAGCTTCCCTCTCAGCATTCTGACAAATTGCATTGCAGGAGACCCTCGCTTGATTATCAACAAAGGATGAAAGCTGAACTGATTTGCAGAAATCAGATGGCCCCAGTGACAAATGGAACCAAATGCTTGAAATCTATTAAATGCTAAATATAGCTGTTTTTCTGCAGGAGTCGATTGGTCACTGTTGGTGGAGTTTTTCAGGTAGGAAACTGGAATCCGCACAACAGTTCCGAAGACCACAAAGGAATCTGGGAAGCTGCTTGCAAGCTTGAGCCCAGTCTAGAGGTACAACACATGCCGAATCTGTTTTGAGGAGGAGAGGAATAATCTGGAATCTCTTCATTTCTTTCCAGCATGCACAGATCGTGCAGGACTGGACTGGTCTCAGACCCGCGCGCAGCAAAGTCCGCCTGGAGAGGGAAACTTTAGAGTCAGAAGGAAACTCATTTGAAGTGCGTTGAAAAGAAAGAGAAATGCTTGATTCTGTTTTCACACACATACATCGAGCTGTTTTCTTTCCTCCCAGGTAATCCATAACTACGGCCATGGCGGTTTTGGGCTCACCATCCACAGAGGATGTGCTGAAGAAGCCTCTCGTCTGTTTGGACAGATCCTGGAGCAAAAAGGCTTGCTAGAACGCCTAAAATCCCATCTTTAGAAAATGTTATATAGAAGGTAATATTCCTCAAAATCAAACTATTAGCAATGGGAAGTTCAGATCATTCAGATGATTCAGATGCAGTGAAGAAAGGTCCTTCATTTAGTTCTTTTTAATTTTTTTAGTAATTAAAGATATAATTACTTCTTAATACGTTTGCAAATAATGATAAAAATTACAAATTCTTGGCTGTTTTCTTGAAAAAACATGTTTCCAAAACATGAGGGGTCTCAAATTTCCACACATTTCATGTTTTCAGATGTTCTAATCTGCACTTTCATGTCCTTCTTAAGCTGACCCTATGATTATTCAGTGCTGTTGGCCAATCAGAGGGGTGAATGGTTCATGCTGATTAATCAGCTCACACTCTTACTGAAACCAACCATTGGTGACCAACTCATGACCAATGGAATTACAACTGGATATTTGTTTATTTACCTTCTAGGTGTGGCAGAATGTACTTTTATTGTTGATGTTAGTCAGCTTTTGTTTCCAAAACATCTAAAATCAGATTTCTTGTGTTTTAGCGGAAAATGTACAGAATTTTCAAATGTTCCAATCTGCACCTGCACAGGTTCTCGTGCAGATTCTCTTTGTACATCCCAAACAATGTGAAAATGTAGATGCAGAAAACCCATCCCTGCTTCATTTACATACATTTAAAAACGTTCATGAGCTGACTTGAATGAGAAACTAAGGAAGAGGGAATTTGAATGGTCTGAAGTTATGGTTCTGAAAACTGTAGAAAAAGAGAAGCGCTATGCTCTCAGTACATGCTGTATTTTTTTTATTATTTAAAGAACAAATTGCTAAGCACAGTGTGAAAAATAGTCATTTCCAACTCAGCCAATTGAGGAATTGTATCGCATGAATCTGATCTGACCAATCAGATTCTGTGGGCTCCACATAACTGCATTAATCTTAAAAACACGCACACATTTGTTCTCTTTTTGAAGCACACTTTATTGTTCACTTACATGTATATCCAGTGCAATGGCAGGAGATTGTTATACAGACACTAAATTGCAACGGCAGGCATAAGAACAAATCTTAAGACAACTACATACTTTCCCTCATCCCTCACAAACACTGTACCCACCGTATGGAGGGAAAAAAGCTGAAACACAAATGAACAAATACAGTATTGTGCAGTATAGCTGTGGTGTGATGCACTCAAAATCTGTTTGGAAACCAGTTGTAGAGGATACAGTGGAGTACAGTCATGGGCTGAGAAGAATGAAATAAAGAACTTTTAAACTGATAAATCAAAGCAAGAGTGTGGTGCAGCAGAGACCACACACTGGTGCGGCATCTGGTTTTGTCTACTCCAAAGTGAATAGTTGTCATAAGGAATGCAGAAAGTGGAATTTTAAAGGCTTTTTTAAGGCTTTTAAAAATAAATCCACACAAAGCCATAGATAAATAAGTCTGTGGACTGATAAATTTTTGGCCTACATTGGGCGTAGCCAGCCGAAGTAGAGCATCAACACCTGATAATTGTGTGTGTTAAGAAGTGGGTTACGGGATGTAAATCTTATTATGACTATTAATAAAAAAGAATGACCCCCTTACAGTTTTCAAGATCAATATGAATGATTTCCTCTGTAAAGTTGAGCACTTGGACTCAATAGAAATCTGCTCACTTTTGGGACCAGCCTCAAGTGGATCTAAAATGCATTTCAGCGTTTCATGCGGTTGTAGATGAATGAAATTCAGCACACACGTGTAGGGTACCAATACTTAAATATAAGTAATATAGATCACGTTTCCAAAATAGACAGGAAATGAGCCATTTTGCAAAAACCTGTAAAACTGGCCAGTTTTGCTTATTCTTTAACGAACTAGAGATTTTATCTGTTCATCTCCAATCACCATCAGTCTTATCTTAAGACATATGGGATGTTAAATTGACAAGCTCGTTTTGACCTTGTTTGAAAGTCGAAATTTTGCAGTAAACAGGAAGTTGATGAATTCTAGCTTTAGTCACTTCCTGTTACGCATTAGAAGGGAATTTGGGAGGATTTTTCTTGGTCCCTGACACACACCTTGTGCTCTAAAAATGTTGTTAACATGAGAGTCCTCGTACTATTCATATTTATTCAATGCGGCACACTCTCCCTTGCAAGTGTTTTGAATAGGTACCTACTAGGGGTATAACAACACACTCTGCTGACTATACGATAAATCATGACATAACGTACCATGACCTCAATCATGTATTTATGGTATAATTCTTCCATTTTTGTCCTCCAAAAAGTAAAAAACACTAGTATTTTAGAGCAAAAATGCAACGTGTCCATTTTATCAATCACTGCGTAAATAACCATGGAGACGCCAGTTCAATAAACTCCAAATAAATATGCCAGGCTTCTTAAGGCTTATATAGTATTTAGTGTTTCATTATTAACTGAATAATTTAAAACAGTTGCTGATTTTATCTGTGGGGGTGAACATAAAGCCAAACAGTCCCAATAGTGAACACGATAAAAAATGTGCTGGAAAAATACTGGAGATTTCTTACTCGCACAAGGACAAAAGCTTCTGATAAGTGGATACGCTAAAGCCCATTTTCATTAAAATATAAAGAAATCTTATGAAGACCATAACCATTTTAACTCTCACAACATTTCAAACGTTCAATGGAGGCAGAGAATTCGCCAATTAATACTATTAGATAGCGGAAGATCCTCCTAGACGATCTCCTGTATGCAATGCAACTTTCTTATTATTGACTCCTGGCTTTCAGCGCATGGCTGAGGGTCTAAACAAATTTACTGATTGTTGCCAAATTTACAAATTATGTTAACAGTTTTTGTCTGAGCTCATCTACAATGTACACTTCTGACTGTAGCACCACCAGGTGGCTGTATGAAATACAGCCTTTGACATTGATAAGTTTTTTAAACGATTTTGACATATATGACAAGAATTTTCACCAAACCATAAAAGAAAAACATTTGGACTGATTCATAATGCCACCTGGTGGTCATAAAACTTTATGATGTGGTTTTCAATCATTAATTTGCCTGTATTGCTCTGTATTTTTACAAATTATCGCTTGAATACGATCCTAGTAATGCATCGTAGTGCATAGTGAAACAGAGTAGCTACTGTGAAGTGATAGCACTAGATATGTGAGAGCCCTTTATTTGCTGCTTGCAGATTTCATTTTGTTTATTTCTACACATGCACAAAATGAGTTTGTGGTATTTTGGTGAAAAACGGACCATGGATTTATAGCATTTCGGGTAAAACAGATAGGGCGATGAGTTCCGGAAACCGATTACTAAAATATTTAATTTGTATAACAGTCATTAAAAAATAAAACTGAACCTTGAAAAGGAAGTATTAAGGTGCCAGGGTCTAGTTTAATATCATCTAGCCACTAGGGGGCAGCTCTAAGTTTTGTGTACTCAGAGCATGTAACTATGGTATAGATGTCTCTATACAGTGTTTAATATTTTATCGAAATAAAGGTTTACTGCGGCTCATCGGCCGGTGTATTGTAGCTCCAGGAAAATACACTAGTGACTCAACAATATGACAATCTTTGTATCGCAAAATATTGTTACACCCCTAGGGCCCACCTCAAAGGTATGTTCTGTTTAGCATGAGGCTAAGTGTGTGAAACATGTCTCTTCCAACTGTGCTCATAAACCCACTCTTATGAGCTGTTGTAATTTTGACGAATCAGAATTTTGGCTACTACACGGTTATGTTTACATTTATGCAGCTGGCAGACCTGCACTCCAAGGAATAAACACCTTCCCTGGGGTTGGAACCCATAACTACTGACTGAGCCACAAAAGAACACTGTGGGCCAAAGTACAATGTAATACGGTGCAGTACATTACTAACCCATAGTCTTTTGGAAAGTTCTGAAATCTGACTTTTATGTGCAGATATCCAAATTCCTTCCACTTCGTTCAGTCGTGAAACGTAAACCTTGGAACCTTTGGTGTGAGAATGCTTCAGTGATGCAGTAGTTAAAACCAAAAATTCCCTCAGTGGGTTATAATTACAGAAAAGATAACCCACTTCAGTCTCGGGGTAGTTCCTCCAACCCACTGTTTCCAAAGCTCTGGCTGACATTGATCAGTCCTGCGATGCAGAGCTGGAATGTGGGACGCCTCCAGGACTGTGGTCAGAAGGGCGGCCTGTCATCTCCTGCCCCCACTCTCTGTGACTGGACTCTTGGAGGCCTCGTCCTGTGGTCTCGATGGGCAGAAGGCAGGAAGCGACGGCCGCCAGCAGACAGCAGCAGCAGTACACCGATAGAGTCAGATACACAGATGACTCCAGCATCACCTTAAGGAACAACAGCAGAAGCATCAAACTCAAACTGGATGTTTTCTTTAACTTGAAGCATTTTTATGAACAAAGAATTAAACTTTGCGAACTTCCAAATTTTGCAGAAAATAAATACGTTGCTACAGCGTACTGTGCAATTCCGTCAAAAAAAAGAGACTGTTTTCAAAAATGGAAGCGTTAACCATTTTGTTTCATCAATGAATTAAAAGCAGTGAATGGACAAAAGGAACTCAATTTTTTACCAAAACGTGTGTTTCTTTAATTGAATCTCACTGCAAATGTCAAAATCCAGAGTTTGCCATGAGGCCGATTCGGAAAGTTTAATGTTCATGATCCAGCTTGAGCTTCAGAACCAGTGAAAGCATTTGTTTTTTAGGAATATTTTCACTAACATTAAAAATCTCTAGTGAACAGCCCCATTACCATGATTTTGAGGTTTAAACTATGTTTTAAAAACCACCATTGAGACCTAATACTTTCTCACAGAGCTTACGTACATTAACTAAAGAATCATATTAACTTATGAAAAGGAGTGTGACCAGACCAGATTTTGTTCCAGAAGTCTCTGAGTTGTTTCCCTAACTGTAAGTGGCTACTTAGTGGCATACAAAAAGTGATGAAAAGAAGCAAGGGTTCTTTCCTCTTGGACCCTTGCCTCTTTTATCCAGTGATGCGCTGACATGTCTGCCAATCAGCACTGTTCAAACTGTAGTTAAGAAGTGGAAAGTGAGGGATTCTGTTGAAACCAATTAAAAAATTCTGCTACAACTGCCAGAAAAATTGTATGGGATGCAAAGAAAAATTGGTTGAATTGCCAGAAGAAGGCCAATACAATGATAATGCCACTAAGTAATCACTTACAATACAGGAAACAGTTCAGAGACTTCTGGAACAAAGTTATTTTGAGTTATTTTGGGGATGGAACCTCATCCACACTGTGAAATATGGAGGTAGGTCTGTGTTGTTTTGGCGATGTATGAGCTCCAAAGGCACAGCAAACACAGTCAAAGTTTATGTGAAGATGAATGCAGCACCATCAGGAGGTAAATGTGCACCATCAGCCCAGAAGCTGTGCATGGGAAGTTACTGGATATTAAACATAAGAATGATCCAAAACATGAGGCTATGTCCACTGAGAACAAAGTGAAGGTTCTGGAGGGTCCATCTGAGTCTCCTAACGTCAATATTATTAAAAACACTGAGAAGAACTCAAACCGGCTAATTATGCAAGACGGCCCTAGAATTTACATTTTTTGTCATGAAGAATGTGCTGCTTCACCAACAGAGAAGATAAAGAACCTCAACGACAACTACTTCAAGAGACTTCAGGCTGCCATTGATGTTGGGGGGGTAAACTTTTGATCAGGGTCATTTGGAAAGCTTCTGTTGATTTCAAAAGTTCAATTGCGGTTATAGTTTATTGTATTTACAAATTCTGTGTAGTTTCATGCATTTTGTTCATTCACACCTGTGCCACAAAAGGTGTGATGAGAGCTCCAACTCGAGCCATACCACTACTGGTGCCCAGACCCAACGCTCTCGTTGCTGTGGGGTACACCTGAAAAAGACCAAAACAAAGAGATTTTTTTAAATACATACAAAGATATTTTTTTAAGTATTGACCTGAACCATAACTTAACCACTGACTCCTCCATCAATGTACCACCAATATTCCTATATTTTACAAAGAAAAACTTTCCTTTAGATATTCATCAGTTACTGTGGAAGTATTACGTTTTCACACAGTTCCAAAGGAGACCAAAGTGATTCCCTCTGTATAATGAAACAGCTTGGGGCTGAAAGCTTTTAACACCACCCCGGTGATCCACAGGAGTCTCTCTCCTGTTAAATTATCTACTAGGAATCTCAAACGCGATTGTTGATCCTTTCCAAAGGGTAAGGACGTAGTGTTGTGAAGTAAAAGGTCTCACCTCAGGAGTGTACACATAAGCAGCCTGGAAACCTCCTGCAATGAAGGCCCTCGCAATAAAGATAAAAACTGTCAGAGAAGTCCTGCAAAAAACAACAATCATTTCTTAAAAACAACATTTACTAATTAATTCATCATTGAGATAAGGTGCAAAGCACAACATTAACAATTATCTAAAAGCATATGGTCTCTCTCAACTGGTCAATAGACTTATGATAAGCTACACCGGGTTATAAATCATGCTGGCTTTACCCGAGACTGGATTAACTTGTAAAAGCTGAGAAAACTCAACATTTCAATGCAGCTCACTGCAACATCACAACTCACATTTTTACATTTTGATAACAAAGGTCTATTTTAAACAGAAAAAGAGACAGTTGGTACAAATTGTGACCATTTTTTTTAAATCAGAAATGTTGATGTGTTTACCGTTCCACACAGCTGTAAAGAGGGACAAGGCAGAGAGAGAAAACGAAGAAACAGAGAGCCATAGTCTTCCTCCTTCCCAGGCGATCGATAGCCCATAGTGTCACCAGCAGACCTGTGAAACATCAATCAATTAATCTGTCAAATATTATTGTATCTTGGATTCATTATTTTCGTTTGCCAGTTTAAGAATACAAATGTTTACCTGGAAATTCTGAAAGCGTTGTCCACAGAAGATCCTTGTAGTCGTCTGAGTTGAGATATTTGCACTCTAGATTGCAACCAGGTTCCGTTTTACTGCTTTTACCCTCTGGGAGAAGACACATGAACATAATATTGGAAAAAAATGGCAACATTCTGATTTCACTTTTAATATGGAAGTTGTGGATCCTGCAGTTCATCTACTGACCACTAGAGGCAAGATAGAAGGTATGATCACCAATGCTATATTGCCAAACTCACAGCTAAAAAAAAAAAACGCTTGTACACATGTATTTCTCAGGAAACATGGATATTGCTTGACATACTCCATATGAGGTACTCGTTTGTTTTAGCAATAATAATAAGCCTTAGATTTTGCTGAGAAAAGGGCGTGGTTTCAGTCAGTCTTGACTTGTATAAGAGGTTGAAACCTTCAGCCAAAAAGGTATCTTCAATACGCCTATTTCCCACCACTGTACATTATTTCCCAATTTTTAATTATTCTTACACATTTCCAATGAAGGTGAATGCTAATAACCATGGCAAGCCTATTTAACATTTACTCCTCTTTCCGTACCAGTCACAACTCTTTTTTTTACTCCTCTCATATTCAAATGAGATCTCTACAATGTGATTGGGACTATTCATAACATTTATTGAAAATATGTCCAAAGTTTGAGTTGTGTAGTGTAATGTACATTAATGACATCTACGATTTTTTTACGACTCTAATATTTTTCTCCTTTGGAAAGTATTTGCAGATATCTACTGAGTATTGACTAGTTGCGACTGTAATTATATATATATACTGTAAAAAGATATCTCTAAATATATTAACACTAGGCCAAAGTTTAATTAGAAGTAACACCAACTGCATTTAGCTATAAATTAAATAAAGATAAAGCTTCCTCACCCCCACAGGCCCCGCCCTCTTGGAAAAGCTCAGTCGTCAGCAAAACCACACCGTAATATGAGAAAGCATTAGAGAACCTGCAACAACAACAAAAAAAGAGTAGAAATAAAAAAAATTGTAATAATTTCAGAATATAAAATGTGTAATTCTTTAATGTTGTTGTGTTAAACTAGAGATGGGAGACATTGCTTTCTTTACCAAATGAACCAGAGCAAAACAGTTGTCCAGCGGAAGTGTGGAGAGAAAAGATCTCGGATTTTTCCTCTGTCTTCCTAAAAACAAAACTCAATGGTCATTCCATAAAGAGAGTTAACATTAAACTGGTGTTAAAATATTGATTATTTGTCAGCGATTCAGTTTGTTCTGCAGAGACACAGCTAGTCCCCAATCAGCCATCACTCACCACTCCCGACAACACTCCAATCCAAGACGCTGCTATCTAATCACAGCCATATCCCAATCACTCCCCTGCCCTTACAAGACAGCTCTCTGCAGTTGTTAGATCTACAGTTCACACTGGTTGACTTACCAGAGTGACTTGGGGTACCTGGCTCCACTCCTGCTTCCCTTCTCTATTGCTGTGTCTCACAGAAACCTCTGCTCCTCTCAACTCTCTCATCCTCCGCCTTTGGCTTCCGTTCTCTTCTAATCTAACTGAGTGCCACAGATCTGCCTCTGTGCTGTCACCACCTGAAGCTTTATTCCTTTTAAAGGAATGCTATTCATCCGCAAACTGCACATATTTTATAAATAAACCTGAGTATCACTGATGCCGCCTTCTCTGTCCAGTGTGACATTATTTGGAGAAATAATGGAGAAAATACACATAGATTGTTTCTTCAACATCTTGTGATTTGTCTTTCAGTTTGGACACAACAATGTAAGACGCGTCTCCTACTATAGCAAACTTTATCCAAAATAGTCTGACCCTATCATGATACTATATGTTTTCAAGCTGATATCACATAAATAATTCTGGAAAATCACTGAGAAATTGCCTTAACATGGGGTGAACATTCATAAAATTGTTACATACCAACCACTGTACAAAAGTATTTGAACCCTAGGTTTTAGAAGGGGTGAAAACTTTATCATTCACTTATAATGGACATTGAAAATAAATGGGAAAACGCAACAAAAATATCTTCCTAGATGAAACATCGTAGAGAAATGCATGTTTGTTTATGTTAATCATAGTAACAAATTAAACGTTTATGGCATCCCTGGCAACAAAACTGTTTACCCTAACAACCAATTTTTCTGGGCTCTATCTCAAATTTGGAAAATGATAAATACATGGAGGTTGGTTTATAAAACTTATCGTGACAAAGGAAACAGTATATTATGCCATAGCAACCTGACTGTTTACCATACCAACCAATGTGCTCTATAATCCTGGGGACATTGGAGACATGGGGGTTGGCGAGGAAAACTTTGTATGATATCAGTGACTTTTCCATGGCAAACAAAAACCCTGGCAACCATTCGATTTTGCTTATTCAAATACTTTTTAAACAATTCCTTTACAAGCCAACAACAAAGTTTAACGATCTAGTTATGATTGATGGGCTTTTAACATCCTTTATTTGGTAGGACAATGAAGACATACTGTACACTATGTTAGAAATTGGTGTATTCGGCGCAGCAGTCTTTGGGTGGCTCGCCAATGTATTAGATTACTCTTAAACATAAAATAAGTAAGCTTGACTAGAGATCTTTTGAGGAGAAGATTTATTGAAATTTTCAATGTAGCAGATCATCACAGAGTGAAGATTTGGTCTTCCCTGATCGGCCTTGAATCTTACCCTGGTGTGTCTTGGAATTTAAGTGTCTTTAAATGCAAAAAGGAGTGTTAAAGGAACCCCCACAAATACAATGTAAATGTAGAAATGCAAATGTACTAGGAAGGTGACGGACCTCCTAGGGGTGTCAGAGCCTATCAACACAAGATGCAAATGTGTGGGGGGGTCCTATTGAACGTTGAGGCAGACAATGGAAATGTGGATAAACAGAATGTGATGACACTCACTGCAAATACATGATACAGTTACCGGTAAATAAGCAAAATCCTTCAACTAGAAGGCTAAGACACAGAAAATAATTTGGCAAAAGACTGGGACTTGATTTGGACGCCCGATAATTGTGTTCATCACATGCTGTGCTGCTGCTGCCGACATATTCATTCATTTTGATAATTGCATTAATGGATGATGTATATTCAGTCCATGATGTAAATAAAATGATAAAATCAACGATAAAGTCATTGATAAAAAATAAAGTGACATCGCAGCAATTACTGACCATTTGAAACAATTTACTGCACAGAAACTAGTTCATGAAGTAAATACACACGCACACACACGCACACACACATCATCTACTTTATTTCATTTACCTGTCTTGCCACTATGAGTTTTCCTAGAGGCATGGGGACATTGTTTTCTGTCGCAATACGTTTGAGAGTGTTCAGTGCCTTCTCCTGATTTCCTGTCAGGACGTCGTAACGCGCACTCTCTGGCAGCCACTGTTGAAGTGATTTTAACATTGTGTTTAGTGTACGATCCGAACAGGATACTCACAGCAAACTCTTTGGTTAAACTGTGTTTTATACAAAGTTACACTTACAAAACAAAGAAAGCCAAAAATGAAGAGTGGGATTGTGGAGAGGGCCAGCAGCCAGCGCCAGCCCAAGGTTGGCATCACCAAAATGGCAAGAAGCACTTCAAAAACTGTTCCCAAAGCCCAAAATATCTGAAGGAGACCACAGGTAAAGATTTATTAGAGACTGATAATGAACTGAGACATTTATTAGATTGGAAATGAATATGGGGTTAATATTGTAGCAATCAATTTAATAAAAAATATTTTTATTATTGTAGCATTGAAAAGAGCCCATTCTAACACATTGTGTCTTGATTTGTTAACATATGTCTTAATTTGATCTGTTTTCAGATTTCTAGTTAAAGGTGCCACATAATGTAATTTTTAAAGCATTTATAATACAGATTTGAGTACTCCACTGTAACCTTCTAAATGCAATATTAATTGTAAACAATGTCTTTGAATAAACTTGTATCAGTGCAAATGCACCGTTTACCCCCGTTCCTCCCACAGTCATGCTTTCGCCGCATCCCCTGTGACCAACCCTCAGTTAGTCAGAATGTTGCTTATTACATTATAATTGACAGAAAACACACTTTCTCTGCATTGTTCTTCAGCGCGGGTCTGCTGCTCTTACTTCCGGCTAGCGATTCATCTGATTTATCAGTGGGCAGTGCTAGGAACTATGGGCGGTGCTAGGAACATCGAGCCATTTTACAACACAGTATTACACAAATATGCATGAAAGATTCTAATAAAAATATAAATATTGTGAAGGAACAACAAAAAGGGGGCTAGGAATCGATTTTGCATAATAAGGCACCTTTAAGCAAATATACGCTATTATTTACAAAAAATTGGGGTTGAGTTTCCTTCCCATAATTTTTTTCTACACTTTAGTCACATGGGATCTGTAAATCTGTTCATGCATACATCAAGGTAGGTGGCTCCCACACCAGATGTCACCCAAAACACTCATAAATGCCATAAACTGACTTTGGTTTTAAGTACTATTGGTAACTTTTGTATTAAAGTACTGTAGCATATTGTCATTTTGCAGCAAAACATGTCAGTTTCCAAATCAAAAGACAAAATGAAAAACTGATATATAGATACAGAATGAGTTACACATTTCCAAACATATTTACATATTATTTCAACAAACATATCCCCGTTTGTGAATAAACATAAGTATTACCTCTATTAACAGAATACACGTGGCTCTGGAACGCATGGGTAGAAACTCAGCATACAGTGTTACTCTTAGAAAAAAACAAACAAAGGTCTTTATACATCTCTGAAAATTTTTATAATAGTCTTTGTATACACTTGCCGGCCACTTTATTAGGTACACATGTCCAACAGTTTGTTAACGGCTTGTCAATGGCCTCCACGGTCAGTCTAATAGTCTATAATAGTCGCATCGTGGTTGTTCAGCCGAAAAATCTGCAGCAACTGCATGATGCTATCATGTACATATGGACGAAACTCTCTGAGGAATATTTTCAGAATTTAGGATTAAGGCTTTTTTCAAGGCAGCGGTACTAGGACGGTGTACCTAATAAAGTGGCAGGTGAGTGTTGATTAATAAATATAAAAAGCAGGCGGCAAACGACACATAACGAAAGATGTATGGAAGCATGGGCATTGTACAAAAGTCCAACCTAGGCCGAACCCTAAATGTATGAATGGTTTTTCGGATATTTGGGTCCATGCCATACTTACGACTGTGGAGCCCCTCCAATCCCGAATCCCACCAGAGCTCGAAGGAACAAAATCCAACCATATATCGGAGCAAACGCACTGAGGAGGCCATAGAACAATGTCCATAATACACTCATCCTGAGACCCTACCAAACACAAAAAACTCACAGTGAGATTATAAAATTATATTTTATTTTATTTGAGCTGTAATTTAAAACCACACTCACTGTTTTCCGTCCATATTTATCTGATATGTTTCCCCATAATGAAGAACTGATCATCATTCCAATGAACACCACCTGTGTTACAAAAATAGAATAATTAGCTGAATTTTAGCTCGTTTGTCAGGTGAGAATGCAGTTTTTCAAGGAAGGATAGTGTTTAGTACCGAAGTAAGCAGTGCCACCTGCCAGCTGGGCAGTGCCCACTGGCAGTGCAGCTGAGGGGCCAAAATACTGAGGATCATCATCTCCATCGCATCGGCCATCTGCACACAAACATAATCACTGATGGCGGGGACCATTTATAGCAAATGCTCAGATTGACTCTAAAAGAGAAGCTTTTAGATTATAAACTAAATAATACTTCATTTTTATCCGAATGTGACTTACAGATGATGTGGAAAAAAATAACATTTTTTTTTAATAAAAGCTCAGTTACACTCATTTATCACAAGAAGTGCTCGTTCAAGAGGTTTCAGATCAGAACCAGATTTGATTTTGCTTCCCGCTTGCAAAAACTCATGGAAAAGAGCTTTCCGAGGTTTCTTGATTTTGAAACTTTATTTAAAGTTTTTGGAAAGGAAATAACAAAGTTATTTGTTATATCCAAACTTAACATGTGCAAGTTTCTTGTGCCTGTATTCACTAGGCAGCACCCTTATTAAGTATGCCTGATTTCCCAGAATTCTTTTAGTAGTACTAGTCTGAAAAGATATAGCATCCCCCGTCACACTAGTCTTAGCAAAGTT
Source organism: Danionella cerebrum (assembly GCA_007224835.1). Taxonomy (NCBI): domain Eukaryota; kingdom Metazoa; phylum Chordata; class Actinopteri; order Cypriniformes; family Danionidae; genus Danionella; species Danionella cerebrum. Next base: position 60,440 of record SRMA01024227.1, read on the forward strand.
TGGTTGCTCTCGCTTAAATGGTTTAAAAGGAGAATTTTTTTTTCAGCAGCGAAAGACGAATAACAATGTTTTGTAAAGCAAAAACATCTATTTATAAACTTATTTTAAAATTGTTTATGCAATGTTTCTGGTACTTTTGATCACTTTGAAAGCATGAGAGCATATATATTCATCTGTGTGCTGGATTCTTCACGTTACACTCGTTCTTTATTATAATTAGAATTATGCAGGTAGTTGTAACACAATATCATGTAAAATATCTGAATAACAAAGTTGTTTCTTTTATCCAAGCTTTACTTGTGCAGGTTTCTCTTGCCTATATTCCACAGGCTGAACCCTCATTACGTATGAACCTGTGTGCTGAAGCCCTTTCTTAGGCTTTGGATTTGTTTTTTTTAATCCAAGGGGGGGGGGGTGATTTGTTGAGCACTGAGAGACAAGCCACTCCCCCGAAGCCTAAAAGGAAAGATTTGCTCTCACTTCACTTTCTTACTCTTCTGCTCTTTGTCCCCTGCGTTTTTGAACCATTTGGTGAGCACCGAGGTCCATCTCTAACTGTTCTTTCTTTTTCCCCTTCCATCATTCTTGAACTAGATTATTGATTAGTACTACTAAATTATTACAGATATAATAAAAATGTGACTAATTTATTTGATTTACTAAAGTTACTAAGCAAATTTTTGATTTTACAGCATGAATGACCTAGAAATTGACCTGCAGCATGAATGACAGCAGCGTGGAAATTAAATGTACAAATGAACAAATACCTTGATAATGTGACTAGATGATTGACAGGTTTGTTACTAGGCAACTAGATGTGAGCTAATGGCTGAGGAGGAAGTAGCGAGTCCCAGAATGTGAAGATTCTATTAGCTGGACACGGTTAAAATCATCTGCTTTCCTTCAAATCGAGGCTGTAGTCTGAATCTAAACATAGTCTATGGCTGTCACTCAAGTTCAAGTGCTCAGATTTAAGTTTTAGTATTTAGTTATTCACCCCCTTACAGTTGTCACAAAGGTGAAAATTAGTTTCAAGGTTTACTGTGTTTAAAAGTGTTTTTTTCTGCTGTAATTTTGGCCAATGTCTATGGAATTGCAGTCGTTCACTTTCGTTAAGATTCAGCTGTTACCCATGAGAGTCCAGTCAGGATGGAGAGTTTCCACTGGAATGTCCCAAAGCCAATGGCTTCCACGGCGTCCTCCACCATGAAGGTGTCTGTTTAAAAATACAGACAGCGTCTTAGTAGTTCAATGCTCACTAGCTAAATGTCTGCCCAGATTTAAAAATACATAAAGTTTAATCATACCATCAGTGGGGTTGGCAAATTCCCGAGGCACTGGAGCACCATCAGCCAGAGAAACAGTCTCCAGATCCACCTGTAAAACCTCCTCCCTTCCTCCACATTCATCCTCAGAGCGAGTGCTTTCACCGGTACGGCGAAACTTCACTACCCTGTCAGTCAAAGCACACGACTCATGAACATCTGAACTCAAATTGAAGCATTACTCATCTATTAACATGTTGTAAATGCAGATGCATTTGAATATCTGCTCGATTGAGTAATGTTAATATACAATATGTAAAAACAAGCATCTGCAGGTGGAAAACAACACCAATGCCAGACAGAATGATTCAGGATAAGAGCCTGTTGCCACGGTGATGAGAGGGGGCTTCCTGTTCGTGCAATCCCTCTAATCTCGCTGCTCTGGAAAGCACCGTGAGATGCTCAAGATATGTTTAGAACTGAGAGCCTTATTTTTTACTATTCAGTTTATTTATGCTGTGTTTGTTGTCATTGTTGTTGTGAATTAAAATTGATTTTAATTACAACCCAATAACCGGCCTTTAGTTTCATACTGAATGTAAACTGCTGTCGAGCAAAAGGTCTTAGTCAAAAGGTCTTAGTCAGCCACTTAAAGAGGCCTGCAATCAAAGGTATACCTCAACTATGAGAAAAAATGTTTAAAAAGAATACAGAAAGTCATATAATATTATTTTCAGCTAAATTAGTCGGTAAGTTCCTCTTTAAAATAAGCCGATGCTTGAAATCGTTTTTTTAGAACATCCCCAGCTTCTATTTTTAACATTACATTACACAATAATTCCAAAACAAACCTGAAACTGTACAAAATGTACAATTGCGAGTATTACATTTTGTCCTTTCCTTACTGCAATTTGACAAGTAAGTTTTTATGTTTTATAACAAAAATCTTACAAAATAAAATAAAAAAAAGCAAAGAAACCTTATACACTGTTCCAATAACTTTTTGTTCCATTTTGCTTTGTTTTGTTCAGGAACTTTGAGAAAAAGAGCCCTTGTGACAAGTCTTCCATGTCAAATGGTTAGACTTGGTCCACACAAATGGTCCACCACTAGAGTAATTATCAGAAAATGGAAGACATAAAAGACCACCGATAATCTCCCTGGAGCAACAGCTCCCCAAGATCTCACCCCATAATGATCACAAGAACTATTTGCAAAAATCTCTGAACTCACAGGGACCTATGTCCTGTTCCATTTCCTATTATCTGTCTTTCCGCTGACTATTTTTCAGTCTTCCTCTCTCTGTCCAGCTGCTGGTTGTTTCCGGGGTTGCTCTGCACATGTTCTCCCCTGCCTTTAACCCAGCTCCTGGTTGGTCTCGTTTTTCCCTGTGCCCCCTTCCACCTTTGCTACCATTCCTCCTTCTCACCTGGTCCCCTGTTTCTCCTAATTTCCTCCTCCCAGATGCTTGTTTCTCCCCCTTAATTTTCCCTCTAATTTCCGTTTCCGCATGAAATCATACCATTTCAATTGTTGCTCACCGGTTCATCGGCCTGTCAGTTTCTCTGACCTCTCTGTGCTTTAATTTATGCGCTCCTTGTGCGTTAAGTCAAGAGTTCTTACTTCAGTTTGTAACTTTTATTTCTTAGTTAGCTTTACTTCATGTTCCTTATGTTATGTTTGTTTTGTGATGTGATTCATGTGATGGTTATGTTATGTTATGTTATGTTATGTTATGTTATGTTATGTTATGTTATGTTATGTTGTTATGTTATGTTATGTTGTGTTATGGTTTGGTATTCTGTGATGTGATTTTATGTTATGATTGTTATATGATGTGATGTTATGTTATGCATGATATTGCAAAGCACTGTCTGATTGGTCAAATTGATCATGGCAGAAATTCAGATCTTTGTGTCCCTATGTAGACGCCTAGTGTCTATACACTAAAATAACAGCATCCTTCAACACAATATCACATTGTTTTCATCGAGGAAAGACATCACATTTCAAGAACATCAAGCAATGGCTGAAGAATATTATAGTAAACACAGAGGTGTTCAAACACACAACACATGAAAAACCTGCTGGAGATCTTTCCTGACACCTTGACGCTTCAGGTTATGTAAGCACTGATTGAAAACCTTAATAAGTTCCACGAAATCAAAGTCACATTGTGAGCAGCGCCATACAATTGGCACAAACAGGCTGAAATGATGGGAAACGATCTCTTTGCGGAGAGATTGAAACGCACTCACGGGAGCTGTCTTAACTGAAACAGATCATCGTCCATTCTCGGTGTGTTGGTCGGGCCGTCGGGGTCTTTGTCTCATCTCTGTGGTGGGATCCCGGCAGCTTCAGCACCACTGGCGCGAGGACAGAGGCTGTCGTGATCGCGGTGCGTCGGTCGTGTCGGTGCTGCCGTCGCTCGCGCTGATCCCTGCGCCGAAACCCGCGGCGTCCTAGAGATGGAGAAGACGATCCATCAACTAAGGGATCGCTCTTGTTTCCTGTGCGTTTTGTTATTTAGACGCGTCAATATTCTCTCAATAACGTATATTACGCCGAGAAATGATACATTTCCAACATGTCAATTTTACAAACTTATTAAATATGAATTTTTGTATTTTACAAATTAAAAAATATCCCCAAACTCACAATCACAATAACATAAATCTTAAAAAAATGCATAGGTTAACTAAATTGATCATCTAAAAGGCAAATTTGACTGTGAAAACATTGGACCTGTCCCGAATGGCACCCTCTGGACTTTAGCTGTGTTTATACTCCGTGCGTAACCAGCACGTCATAAACGCTAGTTTTATGCTATGCTCCTTGTATTCTTCGTTCACAAGAATGTTGCAACAATAGAGACTGAAACTGAGTGTAATGTTGGAACTTGAGTACATTGATTTGTACATTGAAGTAAAAAAAATTGTCAGTTGGGGATGGAGAGAAGATGTTTGTTGTGTTTATTGAGAAGATGAAAAGATTTGATGCTACTCCTGTGACACGACACTAGAAACACTCAACTACTAAACTGGCCAATCACAGAGCCTATGATCCATGTCTACATGCACAAAGTTACAATTTCTGGGAGGTGCAATGTCAAGCTACGGTGGAGGGGTTTATGCCTTTCACACATCTCTGGTGTAGGCCATCTGAAGCGAGTGTGTCTCACATGGCCGGCGGAGTGAAGCAAAACCGCAGCGAGCACCCCCATGGTGCTGACTGCAGAATGGTTACCACCCAATACAAGTCTATGGGAAAAAGCTGAACTTTAAAAAAGATTTTTCAGAAAGAACGGTCTTTACAAAAATGGTTTTAATGTTTTTTTTTAAGTTATCTGTACAGTGAACAAACTTTAATAATTTTTTCTTGGCTCAGTTTATTTCCGTGTGGTTTGGGATGGCTCAATATTCCACAAAAAAAAACTAAGAAAAAAGTAGGCAGGACCATGTGATTGACAGCTGACTTTCAAATGATTGACAGCTACACAGAGCAGAGCTGATTTACCGTGGTCATCACATTGTGAGGAAGATAATTTACGCTGTCAATGATCAAATTTAGACAAGTCACTCTCAAATTATTGTTTAAAATTACAAAATAAGTTGTAAAGAACAGACTGTGTGTGAGCTAAACTCGAGGCAGATCTTTAAAATTATGGCGGTTTCATCCTTAACAGGAAGTTGTGTGTGCATATGCATCCCGTCAATGGCAGCCTCCTCTCCAGCTCAAAAAAAGCTTGATATAAGCCCAATAGCAGTATGCGGTGTCATGTCGTCCTTACTTTATTTTTACAGTCTATAGTCTGGAGGCTTGACAGAGAAACATAATCTCACCGTAAGTCAATATACAATCTGGACAGCCCAATTGCATGGATTTCATGTGGGCTCTTTGTGCTAACATTTGATTGTAATTGTTCCTAGTTTTTTGTGGATACATTCTGTGGCCTCGCTGTTAAAGACCGCATAGACAACACGATTTGAGACAGCCGTATCCTGTTTAGTGTCACGCCACACGATATTGTTTTTTTATTTTAGGGAGTTTAAAAAATGGGATGCATTGAAGTTTTTTTTTATCAAGAAGTGTTTAGAAGACGCCTGTGAATCTCATTCATAATTTGAGATCTGAGTCAAAACAATTTGGCGAATATTTATTGTATTTACTAAAACTTTAGGAGATATTTGACTATACACTGTAGTATAATAGTGGTAAACTATTAATTATTAAAGTTTTTAAAACGCAAAATTCCGTCATTTCCGATGATGACAGATTGTCCTTCTCCGGTCAAGCCTCGTCTGGAAACAAAGCGTAATGTTTAGTTCCGCTTGCGCGGGCGAAGTGAAATATGTTTTCGTGCAAACAAGGGGCTACAGAAAATCTTCTTCGAGAGTTTCTACGCTTTGGGTCCACGACAAGGTTTGCTTTTTTGTGAATTTAGGTGATACGGCAGCTAATCTTAGAAGCTGGGTAGTTCAGTGTAAAGAGGAAAATGCAGAAAAGGGTATGCCAACTGCACGTTGTGCTAACAGCCGGTTGTTTTTGTTATTATTTTTGTTACATTCAATACATCAGATGAAAGATAAAAGGAAGCTGTTTTCTGACTTTAACATTTTTAGACTATTAACAAAATTGTGTTAGTATTGATGGCTTCACATGTTTTGTATTTTTATAGAACCTTTATGACTGCAAACTCACCTGTCAGAGTCAGGGGTAGTCTGCTGTCTTCTACAGATGTCCCTTAGATGTCTTTATTTATGAGAATCTCCAAAAGTGCACCATCCTTCGATTCAGGCGACATGTTTTCAACCTGCTTCTTTCTTTCACGTGTTCCAGGAACAGGATGATGAAAAACTGGGGTATGATTGGTGGACTAGCTGCTGCCATGGCTGCTGGAGTATACGTACTATGGGGGCCACTTTCAGACAGAAAGAAGAAGAAAAAAGGCAAGTGCACAGTTTCGAAGAGCTTGAAGTCAAAAATAAAATTTCAAAAGTAATAATCGAGGATATCGCTCACTGAGAAAAAGCTTGTAATTAAACATTCTCCTTCCTTTCACAGGTATGGTCCCTGGTCTGCTTAATCTGGGGAACACATGCTTCATGAACTCCCTTCTCCAAGGCCTGGCTGCCTGTCCTTCCTTCATCCGATGGCTTGAAGACAGCATTGGATTGCAGAGAACAGAGAGAGAAACCCAGCTCTCCAGATGCCTGATGCAGTTACTTAGAGGTGATGGTCTCTTATTGAAACGCTGCTCCAATATAAGTACTCTCGCTACAATCTTTCATTGTTTTGCAGCCTTGTCAAGTCACGACTCAGGTGAAGAGGATGTTCTAGATGCAGGAGGTCTTTTCGAAGCCCTCAGACTTCATAGATGGCACATCAGCTCCTTTGAGGAACAGGTTCAAAGGGTTTAGCTCAATTTATCTTTCAATTCCATGTTTGAATTCTGATTTACTTCAAAATCTCCTCAGGATGCTCACGAGCTCTTTCATGTTCTCACATCATCATTAGAAGAGGAACAGCAGCGGCAACCCGGAGTCACTCACCTTTTCGACATGCAAACGCTAGAAGTGAGCCTGAAGTTTCCGAACGTACTTGTTGTCTAGTTAGTGCACTTCTTTTAACCAATATTCTCTATGTGTTTGCAGAAAACTATGGAGTCCAAGGGAAAAACCATAAGCTGCCGTAGTGGATGTAAACTTAGATTGACGTGATTTAACATTTCATTGCTTTTATGCATTTTAGCGAAAATCAATCTTTTATATTTCTAGGCCCTTCGCACACAATTCCAGGATTATGGAGGACTCGGCATCCTTTTCACGGACGGTTAACCAGCTACATGGCTTGCAAGCGTTGTGAAAAACAGGTGATTAGGGGCACGCACCATGATTGTGACTGAACAAACTCCGTATTAACGGATTGGTTTTGAGTTAATAAAACCCAATGGATTCACTTTGGGTTAGCATGATGCTTCATTGATGTAAGTTGACCCAAAAATAAATGTAGAGTATTTTAAATTGAAGGCTACAGTTATGCTCAAAAAGGCTAATTTTTTTATTTCCTGCCCAGAAAATATGAATAATAACACCGTTATCACAGTAAGTGGTTGGTAAATCACTGGATGAAAGAGGCAAGGGTCTATCAGGAGCTAGAAACTCATAAAGTTTAAACCCTTTCTGCACAAACATTGATCACGAGCAAACAGGTCGTGGGTGAGGATGGTTACCTTTACCAGCCACTTAAACTCAGTCAGTTTTTGTGCATGTTATCAGACCAAAATCACCAGGGTGTGTAAACGTTTAGGTTATTATGATTTAACAACCACTAACTATTCGTGTTGGAAAATGCTTTTGCGTTATCATTTATATTTTCTTTAAAAATGGCCAGGAAATTTGCAAGAGTATGACTGTCCCTCCATAAAAAAAAACTCCCTGTAGAAAATGTTTGAATAGCCTGGAAAATGCAAAAATAACTTGTATAGCTATTAAATTACCAATGACAAAAAAAACTATTGTCTTGGCTGTAAACAAACAAACAAACAAACAAACAAACAAACCCAGGATCTCTGCATCACTAGCCGCATATAGTGCACACCATTTGCAAAGGATCACATCTCAACACATACCATTTGTGGTGCAGTAGTAGCACGACTTCTATCTGTCTCATGTTTTTAGGAGTGTTCCAAGAAGCTCACAAATATAATTTTTTTCCTTCCACCGAGAACCTCTTCCTTACAAATATGTGTCGGGGAAAGTCTAGGGGATTTTGTCTGTCCCTGACAACTGAAGTGCTTGTCTAATGATTTCGAAATTTCGAAGACGGTGTGGAGTTACGTCTTATACGTTCCTTTGGTAACAGCTGATTGGGTCAATGTAAGTGTGTCAGAAATTGATATATGTTGGTGTATGTTACCATGGTGACAAACGATTAAATCCAAGATGCTTTCATAGTACCCCAAATGTAGGATTGCTGCAAACTAGTAACAAAGATAGCTGGCTAGCCAGTTTATCGCACTTCGTAGTACAGGCTCCTTCTTAATTCTATCTCAAACAGAAATCGAAATCTAATAGAAATTGTAACACTTTATTTTTTTTTTTTCAGAGTCCGGTGCACTATGATTCTTTCGACAGCTTGTCTCTTTCAATCCCTTCAGTGCAGTGGGTATGTAAACTACTCAAACAGCCTTTTGCAGCTTATTTTATGTTTTTTCTCACTGCGTCTTTTTCCAGGGTCGACCCGTTACTCTGGATCAGTGTTTACAGCATTTCATCTCCTCTGAAACCATTAAAGAAGTGGAATGTGACAACTGCACTAAAGTATGAGAAAGTAGCAGGAGTAGAGTGCCGTATTTGTCAAATTTGGAAGAATCCAGCGTTCGTTCTCTTTATTTTTGTAGAAACAGGCTGGAGAGCTTGTGAATGGAGAAGTGCTTGAGAGTCAGAGGACTACGTTTGTCAAGCAGCTGAAACTGGGAAAGGTAAAGATGGTTAAAACGCTTGCATTTTCCAGTACGGCAAGAATAAATTAGGGGCCAGACAGCAAAGTTGTCCAGGGATGTATTTAGTTTGTTCCGTTTCTTCCTGTTTTTATTATTCTTCCTCCGATTCTGCCATTGAAGTCAACGGCAGGCCTTTGAACCACCTGCAGGAAAGTTTTGAAATTTGGCACACTGATACAGTTGGCCATTATGACCAATCTGACCCAATCTGGATATTCTAACTCAAACTCTATAGCGCCACCGCAAATTGCAATTGAAATGTATTGTCTAGAAAAAAATTCTGCTCAATCCTTGGTCAATTCCATTGCACCCAAGGCCATTATTGTATGTAATGCAAAAGTAGGTTTTGATGACAATTCTAAATGGCTCATAACTTAAAACTTACTTTTACAAAGTCCTTCTAGACCGATTATCAGGTTTTCACCAAATTTGTTCCAGATCATTCTCTTATGAATCTGACTAAAAAGAATGGAATTTAAGTTCAACTCAGCAAAGTGTGCAATTATAACGTGACACTCACAAAAATGGTAGTAAAGCTATATCTCAGTAATGCTTGGTGGATGTTATAATATCCGTTATCTGAGACTGCCTGCAAAGTTTCAGCACAGTGCCCCCTAGGGGTATAGAAATAGAAACTCCTGTTTATAAATCTGTTCATCGTAAAATTGATCAAAACATCCTCAGATCTTGCTGGCAAAAAGTAAAAATGTAGTGTTGATTGAAATTATGGAATTAATTGGGTTTGACAGTATGGCGAATTCAACAGAATTCAACAACTTCGCCACAATTTAAAAATGCGTCTCTACAACCATTGACATATTGGCACCAAGCATATGTGTCATCGGTGCTTAACGTTGGTCAAAGTTTATTAAACCTCATAATAGACCTCTTAAAAGCTCTTGAATGTTTACATTTTCGATCGTTTTGCCTACAATCCAATGGAAATGTGTTCATTTGCCTGTTTTCCAAGTTAACCTGTTTTGGCTTCTTGTGGTTGGGCTTTGCTTGCAGTAATGTTTTTATTAATTCCATTACTCCAATACAGTTCACACTGTGTAAATTAAAAACACAGGTTTATGAGCTGGTTTTAAGGCCACCTGCAGTTCTGTATTTATTTACATCTCTGATTGGCCAGTTGTTCTTAATAGTCTTAGCTCTAGTGGAAATGCATGTGGTGGTCAATGTATTCTGTCAGTACGAGCTACAGCAGGAGTCTGACTATGAATCTGAAGAAAATGTGGTTTTCTGCATCATCATACTATTTTGTTACGCCTTTAACCCAATTCATAGAGCTCTGAGTAACATCTGGTTTGTTTCAAATGCAGTTACCTCAGTGCCTATGTATCCATTTGCAAAGACTGACGTGGTCAAAAGAAGGCGCTCCGATGAAAAGACAGGAGCACGTTCAGTTTACTGAATACTTGTCTCTGGATCGATACAAACACTGTGCTGTGGCTCAGAAACTGCAGAAGACCAGCAGAACAGACACGGTTATCTCTGCCAAAGCTGCCGGAGAACAGATTGACCGAGCCATTGTTAATGGTGTTGGTGAGAAATCTGAATTCTTTCCTACTCCTGGCTGTTATTTGTTGATTATTTGGTTGTGGACTGACCTAACGTATAGCAAGAGTTTGTTTGCTTTTAAAACAACAGCTGCTTATTTAGTTTACTATGTTTCCAGACCCAGAACATTGCAACAACAATAAGCTTCTGGCCAATGGGAGCATTCCCTCAGCGTTGCTGCAGTCACCGGGACTGAGCTCACAGTTTCACCTCACCTACAACTACAGGTGGCTGTGCTGCACACATACTACAAAGGGCCAAAACTTAACTTTTTAGGGGGAGTACATAACAAAATATTTGTCTATTTTATATATAGTTTTTTTTTATATCGTCACAAACATCTCTATAGCAACCGTACCGTTTACTATAAAACAATTGAGCATATCTCTGTCTCAGCTTAGGAAAATCATAGAGAAATGGGATTTGGTTTATTGTACTCATATTGACATGATAAACTTTGAATCGGGTCACTGACCCATCCATAGCAACCGGGTTGTTTACCATAGCAACCAACTTGACATATCTCTATCACAGCTTAGGAAAATGATAGAGACGTGGGGTTTGATTTGTTGTACTCAAATTGACATGAGGAACTTTGCTACTGACCCCTCCATAGCAACCGGGTTGTTAACCATAGCAACCAACTTGACATATCTCTATCACAGCTTAGGAAAATGATGGAGACGTGGGGTTTGATTTGTTGTACTCAAATTGACATGAGGAACTTTGCTACTGACCACTCCATAGCAACCGGGTTGTTTACCATAGCAACCAACTTGACATATCTCTATCTCAACTTTGAAAAGTCATAGTCATGGAGTTAGGTTTGCTTTAGTCTTATGGACATGATTCTGTCACAGACCCATCCATAGCAACCAACTTGGCATATCTCTATCTCAGCTTAAGATAATCATAGAGACGTGGGGTTTGGTTTATTTTACATATATTGATATGATAAACATTATATTATGTCACTGACCTCTCCATAGCAACCAGGCTGTTTACCATAGCAATCAGTTGGTAACTATCAATTGGTAATTATCTCGGCTAAAGAAAATCACGGAGACATGGGGTTGGTTTATGTTACTTATTGTGACACTGGTAACCAAGATCAAAGTGATATTCGGAAACACTGTGAGACCAAAAGTTAAATCTTATGTTGTGCATACTATGCTTTGTTTAAATATAGTTAAATAATAATAAACATTTTCAGAGTGTGCGTTGAAATTTGAGATTTTAATTATTCTGATGCTACCACACAAGTTTAATGAATAAATGAGTGCACTGATGGTTTAGGAAGCACCAGAAGCTGTGGAATGACCGTGTAACCTAATCTAATCTTTCCAGTAGTACCTCAGAGTACCTCTTTCGCTTGACGGCAGTGCTGGTTCATCATGGTGACATGCATTCGGGACATTTCATCACGTACCGCCGCTGCCCGACGGCTTCTCGAGGACCATCCCAGCTCAGCTCCCAATGGCTCTGGGTTTCTGATGACTCCGTGAGGAAGGCCAGTCTTCAGGAGGCACTCTCCTCTAGTGCATATCTGCTCTTTTACGAGCGGGTGCAGAGGCCAAGTCTGAGGGGACCAGAGTAGCATGTCAGACATTAGTTCAAATCTACTGTACAGTGTTAATCCTCATCTATAAGTGCATCCCTGTGCATGGTTTGCATGGTTCGGAGCTCTCGATGTTTGATTGAGAGAGGGCAAGAGGTTGAGCAAGAATGGGAGTACCTGGGATCGCAAAATTGTGCATATTTTTGTAATTCTCAGAGCAAAGCTAACCCTGTTTTCCATCGACTTTTGCTTTTCTCATCAAGCCTATAAGGGTACATTTCTACATGCAGTTTTATATAATTTCGAATATAGTAATTAGTCAATTATGTTTAACAGAGTTATTTAAATAAAGCACATTTTGATCATTTGCTATTAATTAGCATAGAACGCAACATAATAGGACGTGCTACTGTACATCTGGGGTTATTCTTTGGAGTATGCCTGACATATCAAGTGTCATTTTAATTTAAGTGACTCTTAAAAAGGGAAATACAAAGTAGGAATATTGAACGCATAATAATAATCCCTTAAAATGTTTCCCCAATCTCATCCAGTGTTGTTTTCAGTCTTTTTATGTAAGCTATTTGATCCGTGTTGATTGTACACAATGCAGTTTGCACAATTGTATATTTTTATGATGTGTCTGATTGTATGGTTGACCATTTTATATGTGAATTAAAATAAATTATTTCTGCAATATTAATATTTGGTGCCTCATTAAACCCGTTAAGTAAGTGCTGGGCAGCACTTATTGTTCTTACATGGTGTGGATATAATAATATTGGATTATTGAGCAGAATTTGTTGCTTGTTGAGGAATGGTTTTGGTACAGCTGGCATATTTTTTGCACTTTAATATACATTTTTACCAAATTTTCCTTTTGAAAGCAATCCTGCTGAAGACCATTCTAACATTGATTGATTATCTTCCATCAATTGCTATGATCTAACTACAGGTACTAGATTTTTATCACCAAGCCTAAACTGAGGCTGGTTGAAACGTGTGCAATGCTAAGGGAATATAATTCATTCATAATGGCTTTTTTTTTATCTTAATACTCAATAAAAACAAACCTTACCACATATATTCCCACAAGCGTTGTATAATCCACTGTCATGGCTACCCACTAACCACTTCTGGATTTGATTGTGGTGATAAGGAATTGTGAAGATTTGCGGCCTTGCACCCAACTGCACCACTTTTTAATCTAGAATAAACTTCAAATTTAACATTAGTCAACATATTATTTCGTTATCAAACAGTTTCCCATGACATTGCATTTATAATAGACAATTCCACTACATATTAAGCATTAACAATCCAAAAGATAATGGACCTCAAACGTGCTGTGTTAACAATTCCATTATTATATAAAATTGTAATGGTTGCCACCTTTAACAGAAAATATAATATTACACATTCTTATTTGTTCATGCATGTACTTTAAACTTGGACTTGATAACAGTCAAACTAAGAAAAGTGTGTGTATTAAAATACCCACGTCCCCTATATTTGCTGCACTATTGTATGAGAATTCAGTAAAATATTGTGTTGCGGTAGCGGGACACCGTTATCACTAACATAAAGTCTATGATTTAAACAGAAGATTGTCAGGTTTAATTGTGTCGTGTTTATGAGATAATATGTCATGTTTACAAAGTAATTATGCAAGTTTTACAACTTATTATGCGTTTTTATAACATCTCAGAGAAAAAAAAACTATACGTGGCACAAAACATCACCATAAAATTATTATCCTTTACAATTTTATCTGTTTCTTTAAGAGACTGCACGTGGTTATTGGGGCGTGTCCATTCAAAAATAAACCAATCCTCACAGTTCTTCTCTGTGACGCAACCCTCACACCACGCCCCGCCTACTCTTCAAGGTTTTCACTTTGTTAAAAGAAAAACAGACCACTGCGCCGTTTCGTCAGCTAGGTTTACAGACACTGTGCTAGCAATTCAACTGAAAATGTCAACGCAAAGTTTTCTTGTCCGTGAGCCGTCTTTTCCGGCCAGGGTCCTGCAGCAATATTTGAGTTTGTTAAAGAAATATCCAATTCTTACCAAATCTGTCACGAGGTTAGTCTATGTTTGCTTCTTTGTTCATAATGCTAGTCGGCTAGCTGCTGTTTTAGGGGATAACGTGACATTTTTTTCTGTTAAATGCAAGTTTTTCTTTGTTTATGGCTCTTAATTTAAAACTTAAGTAGTGATTTTAGTGTTGCTATATAAAGCTGTTCAATTGTTCCAAACTTAATATACTTAAATTATCAGAGATTTTCACATTTTATTTACTTGGCAAACGGAACCTATCCCTCAGAAATTTCAGATTTTATTAATAAAAAGTCATCTTTTGATGGATAATAAAAAAAAACATTACTTCATAAAAATGCATGTGTTAAACAAATAATGGTAACACAGTTCATTGATCACAGTAAACATCAAACTGAAACAATTTTTTGTTATAAATGTAAGGTTGTACTTAGCTTTTTAAATAGCATTTTAGTGGCATGTTCTACAAATATGTCCTTGCATTTTAAGGACTTTGCTCTTGGCTCTTTTCTATTGGTTGACTCAGGGGTGGGCCAAAATCTCTGTCAAAATAAAACCCTTCTTTTAGGCAAAAACAACGATTCTCAGTCAAGGCCACGTGATTTTAATGTCTTGTTTTGCTCTTTTTTTCAGTGGTTTTTTGTCTGCTTTGGGAAATCTTCTGTCACAGGTGTTGCAACATAGAAAGAAAAGCAAAGAACATAATCCCAAAATGAAAATCAGCATTCTTGGACCTGTGCACTTTGCAGTTTACGGGTAGAGTTGGATGAAACGTTGTGTTAATGAAGCTGTTGATTAGCTCTCATTTCTCTTTTCTTGCTATTATTTCCCAGCTTTTTCATCACAGGGCCAGTCAGTCATTACTTCTACCATTTGCTGGAGGCCCTGTTTCCAGCCTCTCTCCCATACTGGCTAATCAAGCGGCTCTTGCTGGAGCGGCTGGTATTCGCCCCTGCGTTCCTCCTGCTCTTCTATGTAGTTATGAATGTTCTCGAGGTAATATTTCTCGGCTGCACATATATATCTTTTTAAGTTTGCTTCCATAAAGGGACACTTTTTTTTTAACCATAAATAAGTCTGCTGCCTCACTGCTCTTCTTAGTACCCAAACTGTAAATGAGAAATTTGGGGATTTAAAACAGACAAAAAAAACATTAAAAATGGTGAGTTTAAATGTAAAATAATTGTAAAGTACACACTACTGAATAAATGTGATGCGCCTCCCCTCACTGCACATGAAAAAGCCTCTTGTTGCCAGATATTTGATGTAAATTTAGAGATTAAATAAATAACTTCTTAGTTTTTGTTGAATTATTAAGCTGTTTATGATAGATAAACAAAGGGGAAATTATTTTTTATTGGGTCTTTAATGGGACATTTATAGATAATTATTATATATTTTTCAACATTTATTTAGTAAGCAACATGTTGCTTTTGTTATTGAAATATTCATAACCCATTATAGAAGACTCTGGAAGCAAGGTTTAAGAAGATTTAACAGAAAATGTGTCTTTATTTGGCTTTAAACACTGAAGGTGTTATTTGCTTATACCCTTGCTGTATTGAGGAAAGAAAGAAAAAGATAAATGAGATGGGGGGGGGGGTGGCTGGTAGAGACGTAGTTGTGGCGTGTTGCCTGCTGTATGTCCAATCAGGTATGTAAATAAATCATTAACCCGGGGTTTATGAGTGTGTAATGAGAAACGTCTGTTACTGAATATCCAGAATTAACCATTAACCTTAGGTTTAGTATAAACGTGATTATAGATCACCCAGGAATGTATTTATCCAAATTACACAGAGTCAAGAATTTTCAAAAGCCCTTAACTACGATGTTATGATTTAACCTAACACTACATCCGGTACTGCAAGTCTAATTTGCATTACGTTTTTGTGACTGTGGCATTGAATTGGCTTCAAGTAGTGATGTGCAAAATGATATTACATTTAAAAATTCCTGTCAATATAACATGCATGATTATTAGTGGTGTATAATATATCCTGTCGCAATATATCACAATACAAAATTGTCACAATACGTATCGTGGAGCCGTGTGATTGTGATTCTAGTCACTTCTGAAACTTCTTTACGTTGTCTTCTTGTTTTATCTTATATATTCTAGAAGACAATTATCCTTCACCCGCATTTTAAACAAGAAAGATAAAAAAATTATCTCTGAGTAAAAAAGATGACTTAATGCAAACACGAACAATGCCCTCTAGTGGATGGATGGTATCAAATGCCCTCATACAAATCAAACTAGACCCTAGCCTTCTTAGCTTTGTGATTTCAAAACATTTTAAATTACATTTTTTACAATGATTATTTTTTTTTTTCAAATATGTATTGGTTTTTTCATTTTTTTTCTGAACAGATAGGGGATAGAGTAGAGGGAGACAGGAAGAGAGGGGGAGAGAGAGAATGGGGTGGGATGGGAAAGACGGCAGGCTCAGGAATCAAACCTGCGTCGCCCTGCGCTTATGTGTCCTGCGCACCGTCCACTACCCCACGGGCCATTTTTAACCAATCATTGAAACTGTTTACATAACAGTGTTGTAAAATATTGTGATTCGTATCGTAGAAATAATATTGAGGTTTCGTTTCGTATATATGAATAAAATAAATGTTAACAAATTAAAGGGACTTAAATGGGCGTTATTTTGGGATTTTACCACATTATTATGAAATGTTTAAAGCAAGGTTGAGAAATAAAAAAAAATAATGATATAACATTTTAGTCCGGCCCATGATTTCACTGTTTCGCAATGATGTGATTGTTGCAGGGCAAAACCCTCACCGAAGTTCAAAGCAAACTCAAAACAAGTTTCTGGCCTGCGATGAAGATGAACTGGAAGGTCTGGACACCATTTCAGTTCATCAATATCAGCTTTATACCTGTACAGGTAAACACTCCAGCTATTCATATCCCAGAGTTTGCTTACATCACCTCTACAGCATTATCTCATTTTCTCTTTCCTTTCTTTGCACAGTTTCGAGTGCTGTTTGCTAATGTGGTTGCTTTGTTCTGGTATGCCTACCTAGCTTCTGTCAGGAAATAGAACCACAGACCCGGCTACAGCAGTGTTTGTCTGGTTTATACAGAGTTCTGGTTTTGCCTTTAAAAGAACGCAATGATCAAATTAGCGTCATGCAAATCAACTGACAGGAAGTAATGGGTCAGTTTCTTCAGGGTAACAACTGCATCCATTCACCCTATTCTGTTTAGAAAGATGAGATTTGCTTTAAAATAATACTTAATGTGTTTCAAATAGTTCCCAAAGCACTGAAAATGAGGTTATGCTTGAGATATACCGTATTTTTCGGCTCATAAGACGCACTTTTTCTTCCCCAAAACTGAGAGGGAAAAGTTGATGCGTCTTATAGACCGAATGCAGAGCGCCGCGAAGTCCAGTTACGGCCATATGAGAGGCGTAAGAGCTCCGGAGCTCCGGAGCTAGGCCGAAGCCGCAGCCATATTTGTATCAATGACTGAAACTCTTCTTTAATAAACTCAAACTCAAATCATCTCTCAACGGTACATCTCACACATGTACATACGAGATAACAAACGTAACGTGCTCTGCAATTGGGTAGTGTTCCTAACCAGGTAAGAGCGCCTAAGGATCATATCTTAACACCATGCAACCGAATTGTCACTTAAATAAGCTATAAATAATGAGTTATTTAACATTAAGGAGTTGTTAAATTTATTTTACATTAAAATAATTATTAATTAATTATTAAATAATTATTATTTTACATCTGGGGGTGCCCAGATTCTTTTAAAGGTTTAAAGGGGGGGCTTGACTAAAAAAGTTTGAGAACCACTGTATTATTACTAAAGTGGGGGCAATCTTACTAGCTATTATTAGTAATGTAGTGACAATGTTATTGGCTATTATTAGTAATGTAGTGACAATGTTACTGGCTATTATTAGTAATGTAGTGACAATGTTGCACTGGAACAGTGATGGTGATGACGAATGGTGGACTTTAGAATGATGAGTGGGGGCAAAGAAAAACATTACAGCCTTTTTTTTGTTACTTTTACTGTTTACTGTCTGTTCATGTTACATGTTTGGCTGTTAACTTTTACACAGTTGATATAAAATATTTTACAACAGTATTTGGTTCAGAATCTTTTTTTTTTCTAGATCTTCCTCTTTTAAAATTGGTTGCGTCTTATGTGCCGGTGCGTCTTATGAGCTGAAAAATACGGTATTCGGAAAGATACTAATGCTACTGTGATTTTTTTTTTTTGTGTACATCTGGAAAACTATAACAGGACATGGTTAGAGCAGATGCTGCACAAACGTGGAAAGACACAGAGAACTGATGTTGATTCTCTTGTCAAAGATGATTCAGCAGCTTTCGGTTTCCATACCTCAGAAAGCTCATGAATGTGATGTACGACACAAACATCTGGGTGTGGTCAGATCTTGAGATTAAGTGCCGCTCGTGATCACTGGCTCATCATGGAATCACAAACTATTTTTGTGCTTGGATCCTTTAATAAAGTTAAGGCATATTTGGTAAAAAAAAATATTGCTTTCACAGAGAAAAGAGCTCACCGATGATGATATGAAAACATTTGAATGTTTATAAGATTTATGAATAATAACATGTGTACAACAAATATTTAACATTTTAAAAACTGCTGTTTAAAAGTATTTTTATAAACCAAATGAAATGGTTGCCAAGGTGGCAATTAGGTTGCTATGGAAGAGTCAGTGACATACAAAGATTCCCATGACAAATTGAGTGATTTAAAGTAACCCCCATATCTCTATGATTTCCCTAAGCTGAAATAAATATATGCGGAATTGGTTGCTATAGTAAACGACTGTTTGCTAGGGATTGGTCAGTGACAATATAATGCTGCTTCGAGGAGGAGATGCCATTTTTTTTGTAACTTTGCGCATTACTACTGGGAGTGAAACTCTTGTAATATATCTTCATTAAAAGTTTAATTAACAGATCATTCTAAATTCCTGTCTGTGCCCGGGGAATTCCAATAGAAGTAAAGGGAATTCCCTGTGAGCAAGGGATGACGGAAACCAGGGAAATCCCATTAAAGGGAAAGTCGGTGCCAAGTGTGTGTGTTATACAGTCTTACTGTTAATGTGGAAAATAATTGTTTCTGGTTTGATGTTTACAGTGAAAAGCTTTCTAAATCTGCTAAGAATTGATGTTAAAATCTTTAGCATTTCATGAATACATTTCTAAATGTTTCTGGAATAATCACTTATAATTGTAGTGTGTTCTTCGTAGAGGTCAATCGATTTGAGAATTTTTGCCATGCCAAACCAATATTCGAAAATCTTGCTACAGGGTTTCCACAGGGTCTCAAAAACCCAGTTTTGTATGCCTTAAAAGGCTGTAAATCCACCGTTGTAAGTCTTTTAAAGTTTTCACAGGTCTCATATTTTCCCCAATGTCCACATGAGGCTCATTTGAATTCTGTTGTTGTTGGTTGATTCGCAGTGGTGTTTTTTTTTTTTTCACTAGTAGAAATATAATTTGCTTTATGAGAAAATGAGACCAACATGCAACAGTAACAACATCTAGGTAGTCTCCCTGGGATTTTAAGTCACCACAGACACTTTTTAGAGATGGAGAAGTGCATGTTTTGGCTGAGGCTAGCTGCTAACGTTGTATGCGAAGTGAAGTGTACAGTTTCTTAAGCAAAGAGTGTTCAAATCTAGAAAGTATTTTTAAGTAATGTTCAATTGCAATAAATTAATTCTGCCACTAATTAGTGATTCTGTGTTTTGTTTTCTATTATATGGTAAATTTGATGGTCTTATATAGAGCCAAATTTAGAATAATATATAGAGCCAATAATATAAAATATAGAGCCAATCACACGGAAGAAACTAGATATGAACCGCAAATGTGGTCCAGACGATTTGGTGCCGTTCAAATGGAGCATCAGAATGGGGAAGAAAGGTGATTTAAAGGTGAACATTGTTGGTCTGAGAATTTCAAAAGCTGCTGTTCTACTGGAATTTTCACACACAACTATCTCTAGGGTTTACAGGGAATGGTCCGAAAAAAAGAAATTAACCAGTGGGCGGAAATTGTGTGTGTGCAAATGCCTTGATGAGGTCATAGTAGAATGGTTCGAGCTGAAATTCTACAGCAACTTTAACATCCGCTCGTTAAAATTGGGATGTGCAGAAAAGCATCTCTGGAAGCACACCACTTCGAACCTTGAGGCAGATGGACTATAGCAGCAGAAGACCACACTGGTGTCACTTCCGTCAGCTAAGAACAGAAAACAAACTCTACAGTTTGCAGAGGCTCACCAAAATTGTAAGATTGGAAAAAAATTGCTTGGTCAAATCTCGATTAGGGTCAGATTTAACATCAACAGCATGAAAGCATCGTATCAAGGTTCAGGCTGGTGGTGATGGTGTGGGGAATACATGCCCAGTAGGATAATGGCCCATGTTATAAAGCATAAATCATAGACGAGTTTCGTGAACAAAACGATTTCTCTGTATTCAAATTACCTCCAGATCTCAGTCCAATACAACAGCTTTTGAATGGGAAAGATTTGCATCATGGATGTGATGCTATCATGTCGATGTGGAACAAACTCTGAGGAATGTTTACAGTATCTCTATAAAGGATTCAGGCAGTTCTGAAAACAAAGGGGGTTCGGTCTAGCAAGGTGTACCTAATAAACTGTCCAGTGAGTGTATTTCTTGTTCGTTTTAGAAAACCAATTGAACAAAAAAAAGTTATTCGTTAAAATATGGTAAGTCCTGTAGCCTTGAAGTCACAGATGTTTTGTAAGATCCCAAGAAAGGGGATACAAAATACCCTTTTAATCACCAAGATGGTAGATTCAAACCCCCTTCTTCTACTGTTTACGCTTTATTTTAACTTAAAAATAATGGGTGCAATTTGCTTCCAATAGTGTACATACACTTGTAACTTATTTCAATGTTTTATTAGTTTTATAATCAAAAGATTGGTGCTGTTTTTTCTTGTTGCAAACTCTCATTGTTCTTTTTAAGCAACAAGACTAAAGTTATAGCAAATGTTTAGCATGTTTAAAAAAAAACATACCCACACGATGCACATGATTATAGATCCAGGAAATTCATCAAATTCAGTTTTTTAACAAATATGTGCATTTTTACTCTAAACTAATTAAATCCCTGACATAATGTAACAGGTTTTTGTTAATAACGCTTCACACAATCATCAAATATGTAAATAATAAATTGAGAGAACTTACCTTTGGGGGGGGGGGGCTTTAAAAAAGTATACCGTATTTGTAAATACAAGTATTTAAAACAAACATTATATGGATTTACATATCAATGCAAAAGAAGGATTCTTTTAAAAAGATTTTTTTATTTTATGGTGACGTGTAGCATCAGAGACTGAACAAGCAATAAATGCTATTTTTCAGTGTTTTATGTGGATTTTATCAATATTTTAAATGTTCTAGGTGACATTTGCTACAAGAATAGTATGTAGTACACTTTGCTTAGCAATAAAATGTATTTATGACGACTTAATGTAAGAAACGATTGTTGAAGATAAATAATACAAAGCACAAGGTGAGTTTTATCATTACATACTATCATTAGTTATCATCACAAGGAAATACCAGTCATGGGAATGTCAAAGTACCAGTATAAATAGGTTACAATGGAGGAAGCCAACAAGAAGTTCAGAAACACACCTCAAAGCAATCTCTTTTTTTCCTTCATTCTATACTCATCACAGAAGAGACCCTCACTGAAGAGTCACCCCCCTCGGAGTCTGAGGGTCAAGAAAATGGTGCTTCCAGAAACAATCTCATAGTCCTGTAGACGCTTATGGGACTCTAGTTGTATCCCACCGAAAATCAATCTCTGCTGATCTTTAGGAACTCCTTCTTTCTGGTAAACCTTCGTCTGGAGCTGATTCACCGTCTCGTTGGCATCCACGTCGTAGGTTTTGAGCTGGCCTTTCTCGTTCTTGACGAACACTTGGAAAGGTCCAGGACTCGTGATGAGAAGCATCAGCACCGAGCCCGTGTGTACGCCGTAGCTGCTGAGGCTTCGGGAGTCCTCTTCTAGGCTGATTCGGGTCCCGTTGTTTGCCGACAGCTTCTGTTTGGAGACGGGGACATTGAAGAGCTGAGAAATGCGCCGCTTGAGTTCTCCAACAGTAGCATCTGCCCTGATCTCCAAGCGCTTCGTCTCTCCGTTAAAGGTCTTCACTGACAGCTCCATCGTCATCTGCTGGAATAAAAACAGAGATGAAAAACAAAACAGATATTTGCGTAAAATAAAGTGGTTTAAGCAGTATTTATGAGACTCACCGTGCTGTTTGGTTTTCTTCGGTCAAAAGCGGGTTTCTTCTGTTAGAAGTACCACAATTACTGCTGAGCACCAGGGACATGAATATTTAAATGCTCAACTTAAGCCCCGCCCCCAAACAAAGTTTCGTTTCCCAAACGCTCCATAACTTTCGCTTTTCAGTTTCCTTTCTTTCACATCTGAGCCCGAAAACACCTTTGAGTTTAGCATCTGATCAACTCTTTCTGACTCATCATACACGGAAGATAAAGTATAAAACAACCATATAAATATTCATATAAAATATTATTCAATAAATAAATATATACCCAAATCCACAATTATACCAAACAGGTGTTAATGATCATCAATGACACGTAGGTTGAAATTCAGTCTTGAACTTTAACATAAACAACTGTGTAGGAAGCTTAAAATTGTGTGAGGAATAGCCAAATAACTGCTACCAAGGGGAGGTTGATGTTGAGGTCATGGGAACAATGACACAAGGTAGGTATACAGCATCAGCAAGGACTCTCCGAGACAAATATGGCTCTTTAGAAGAAGAACAACCTCAAAGATGCAGTGGTTGGCCAAAAAATCTTGTGTAGCAGATGCAAATCACATCAAGCTAATTATGCTTAAAAATGGAAGATATCCAGAAGGGTCACCAGCTCAGAACTGGCAGAAACCAGTGGGACCCATGTACACCCCACCTACAGAAGCAAACGTCTGTTTGTAACACTTTTTTTTTAATCTCTGACTGTTTTATTTGAAACACCAATGTGTACAATGTGCGATGCAAATAAAGATTGCCTTGCCTTACACCCATCTACTGTCCAGAGAAGACTGGCCAGAAGGGTTCTTTAAAGAGTTAACAAACAAAAAGCGTGAGAACAAGGCCAAGATGGTAAAGTAAGCACAAAAAAGAAAAACTGGGAGTCCTCTGGAATGATGAGACAAAATTTGAAAGAAGCACAAGGCTGTTTGTTGAAACGCTAACGAATGGCATGTTAAGCATGGTGGAGGTTCCTTAAATGTTTGGGGCTAAATTTCTGCAAAGGTAGTAGAAGATTTGCTCAGGATAAAAAATGCCCTCAAATGTATTCTGCAGCAGGAAAATGACCCCAAACATACAGCCAGTCATTAAGCATCTTCTGCTTAAATAAGAAGTGATGACATGACCCCTACAGATACCGGATTTTGATGGATGAGGATATTTACTGTATAGGTGAGTAAAACTAAATAGTTTATTTTAAGACAGTGCTGTTTATCAAGCATAAAGAACCATTACACACTTTATAAGCTGCTGATTTCAGTAAGCCATTCCCGTAGGTCAACAAACAAGACCTTTGTTACACATTCATTATGCTTTTTCCTCTTGATCTGCTATGTTATTGGGATAAAAGCATCTGTGAAATACATAAATGGAAGGCATAGGTCTATGGGAGCCCTTTTCCGCGAAGTAAAAAAAAATTGCATAAACAATTTTTACTTAAAAAGCCGAAATTTTGGGTTATGGTTAGAGATATACAAAAGTCACTCACCTTTATTTGTCACATACACTGTTAGATTTAGCGAAATGGGACCCCTCTGGCCAGATAAAAAGTCACAATTTTGAGGCACAAAAGTGCCAATTTTGAGGCACAAAAGTGCCATTTTTGAGGCACAAAAGTGACAATTTTGAGGTACAAAAGTGACACTTTTAAGGTACAAACGTCACAATTTTGAGAAACAAGTGACAAATTTGAGATACAAAAGTGACAAATTTGAGGTACAAAAGTGACAATTTTGAGGTACAAAAGTGACAATTTTGAGGCAGAAAAGTGTCAATTCCCGAGGCACAAACGTGACAATTTTGAGGTACAAAAGCAACAATTTTGAGGAACAAAAGTGACAAATTTGAGGTACAAAAGTGACAAATTTGAGGTACAAAACTGACAATTTTGAGGTACAAAAGTGACAATTTTGAGGCAGAAAAGTGTCAATTCCCGAGGCACAAACATGACAATTTCGAGGTACAAAAGCAACAATTTCGAGGAACAAAAGTGACAAATTTGAGGTACAAAACTGACAATTTTGAGGTACAAAAGCGGCAATTTTGAGGCAGAAAAGTGTCAATTTTCGAGGCACAAACGTGACCATTTTGAGGTTCAAAAGCGACAATTTTGAGGTACAAACGCCACAATTTTGAGGAACAAAAGTGACAATTTGGAGGTACAAAAGTCACACTTTTGAGATACAAAAGTTGCAATTGTAGGTTACACTTGTTTAGGTTAAACCTGGCGGAAATGAGCTTCCATACAAGTCAGTGTTCTTTTTTTTTAGCCGAGACTACCTACTAATGTCATTATTCATCCCAAAGCTGTTTTATAAGACAGTAAACCATTCCACACATGGGTTCTTGTTTTGGGACTAGCTCACCTGCAGCTGATGTAGAACGCTGAAGCTTCACTTTTAACAAGACCATTATGAGACTCAAGACACAGACCAAGTAATGTATGTGTTTCATTTTATTTGGATTGATTAAATTGGTTACATTTGATTCAATATTAAGGGTGTTAAAGAACGGCAGATCTCTCTTCACTCTTCGGCAAAGGAATGTTTCCTACGTACATAGAAAAAAATAAAGAAATTTAATTTAGTGGAGAAAAATGGGCAGGTGACACAAGACACAAAGGCAGGTGAGAGGTGTAATATGAATGTACATAATGTGATTAAAAAACTAATTTACAAGTTCTGAACCCGGAAAGGGAATGTACCAAATCCAGCATACGCTAGGTGGCGATCACTTACACACTAGTTTAAATGCTAGTATTTAAAACCCTCTACCCACTGATCTGATCTGAGATTCACACTAGAGGATGACATTTGTTGGGATTTCCCGCAGGTCTCGTGATTCCCGTAGGATGGGATAAACTTTTGTACACCTCGAGCAGGCAGGAGCGGGAACACCATTAATAGATTAGAATTTTCTGTGTTAAGCAATCCAATTGAGATGCGCCGATTTTTTGTATAACTTTCAGCGCATCAAAACACAGAAGTCTAAAGAGCACGTTTATTCCGGGTTGGCAACAGAAGTGAACCCTTTAACACTGAAGCTGTCGCCGGAGACATCGCTTTAGCAACAGTTTAGCTGAGATTTCACTGTAAATATAATATTCATACATTTATAGTTGTTTATAAAGAGAAACTTGATGAAATTTCAAATCCTTTTTTTGTTATTACACACTGTTCTGAGCATTTATAACAAAAAAAAAATAACAAAAATTTGCCAGATTTTGAAAGTTTTATTTCCTCTGAAAAGAAAAATGGCAAAAAAAAAATGATACAAACACAATTTTCTTAGGGTTCGGTTAACTAAAATGGTTGATGTGACCAATGTCCTGTTTTTACTAAACTGGAATCCATTTCAAAAGACTACAGGTATTTGTTAAGCTGGCAGGAGTTGGATGGCAGTGGGAGTCATTTTGAGTGGGAGTGGGATGGGACCAGGAGTCAGTTCTACAGGAGTGGGACAGGACAGGATTTATTTATTTACTCTGGTCTAGGATTGGGATCGGACAAGATTTTTTTCTCTGGGAGTGGGATGGGACAGGAGTGAAAATCCTCTAATTTACACAAATCCTAGGATGGCTTCTCAGCAGGGTGGGTCGAGGAAATATTGATGCATTGACACTCCCTGCCTGAAGATGGCGTTTGCGGGAAAACAGATGCACTCTGCTCCACACAGGGAAACAGGAAAGAAAAAGACGAGGACAGAGAAGAAATCAAAAAACACAGAGAAAAAATCCTGGATGTCGAGAAAAATCCCGGTTTATTCTGTTGGTGTCGGACCACAGGAACCTTTTTGTCAAAAACGTGGAGAAAAGAGAATTTGTGGTGCTATTTCTTTCAGGTTTCATGTACGAAGGACACTTCCCCCTGCCAGTTATGAGATGGGGGTGTGTTTAGCACAATTATTTTCACAATAAAAAACATATTTAACTCTTTTTTTCAGTATATACCGATTTCAGACTTAAATACGTTTAAACTAGTGCGCGAGTGATCGCCATTTCACGCACGTTTTCATTTGCGTATCACACTTGATTTGGTTCAAGTACAAGAGTTTCACATTATGTAAACGTGTCTTTCATTTTTGGGCCAGGTATCTTCATCTAATCTGAAGAGCAGTACCAAAATATGGTGGAAAACTACAAAATTATCACCAACCAGAATTCCAAGAACATGTTGCTTCTCTTTACCTGGCGGTGCAAGGTAGTATTCCTCTAGTGAGTGTTTGGCCAGCTGGAGCAGTTTATCTGCACACTCGCCTTCGGTCACTGAATCATCTCTCAGATACAGTTCTCTGTGCTCAACAGAAGTTCACATGAAAATGTAGTTTTGAGTTAATTTGACAACAAAATGTCAGCAAAACAAACATGTGTGAAGTTGTTGGCAACAGTAACTAACAATGATGTGAATGGAATTAATTTGCACCAAAAGTTATCAATATTTAACTTTTAAGTGAAGCTGTAAAGTACAAGAGTGAATAAAACAATTAAAATAAAAAGTGTTGTCTGCTACCAAACGACCAAAGGTGAATACCTGTCTTCTAGAACCGAATCCATTGGTTCCACACCATCTGTGTTAACAGCATGAAGCTGATCAGCAAAGGTGATGGCTTTCTCCAGACATTCTACACCTTCTTTACTGCCAAAGTCAACCAGAGCCAATCTCTCCAGTTTGTCCACCAGTTCTGGTGAGATTTTTGTTGCCTGATAAAAAACATGAATATTAATTTCCAAGCATACTCAAAATAACAAGTACACAAGTTCTGAACATGCTTTTACTTTTCAATATTCTTTCTACAAGTTTCCTCAATGTTCTTGAGTGTTGGCCAATTTTGAAAATGTTACTCGCATCTTTTGTATAGATAATGATAAAGTCCATCTCAAATTTAGGGTAAGAGCAAGAATGGCGCATAAAACTGTATTGAAATTGCTCAGACTACTATTGTTTAGTGGCTTTTGAAGTATTTTTGAAGGTCAAATGTGCTCTAAAAGTCACAGAATTTCGCAAACACATCATAAGTGGTGAAAATTTACACCTGAATGGGGTTTGAAAAGTGAATGTTGAAAAATTTCTCTATAGCGCCACTTAACACCTTTCAGCTTATGGTTCACTAACAATTTTTCGTAGCTGAATGAAATTCAGCACGTGTAGCGTACCAAGACTTTAAAATAAGTAATATGGATTGCATTTCCGAACTCAACAGGAAGTTCCTACAAAAATGGCCATTTTTGCTTGTGTCGTACTTTAACAAACTTCTGTGGTTCGAGATCCCTTGGATTGCTGCTTGCAGCATTAATCACCTTTGTTTAGGCAGCACAAAACTTAAAATACAATGTTGTATACTTGTAAAAATGTGCCCGTACCGTTGGAAGCTGGTGTTCAGCTATGGGCTCCCATGAAGGTACTTGAGGAACCTGCAAAACAGATTAATGTGTTTAGCTAGTTATTAGTCTTCGACTAATAAGGGTTGAATTGTTGAGTTATTTGAATGTATACATTTAAACGTGGTTTTAAATAATATTTATTTACCTTAGAAGTCCAAGCAGATGAACTTAATTCACGTTCAGACCTGTAGCGGGACCAGGACGTTCTGTTGGCCGAAAGAACAGCACGTAAAGCTGACAAGAACAAAACGCAACGTCGATGATGTGCAGGCCGCATTGCCCATAAGCCCAGGTTACACATCATGGCAAAAATCGTATTCTCTTATCTTTCACGTCCTTGTGCGGAATTACACTCGAGCACAGAATTAAAAATTGCTTTCAGATATCAGCTGTACTAAGGATAACACTGCATTGCATATCTAAAAGAACAACCACAAGGATCGCGCAAATATTTTCTTAAAGAAAGAGAACTCCTCCCCTCTCAGGAGCCCGGATAGCTCAGTCGGTAGAGCATCAGACTTTTAATCTGAGGGTCCAGGGTTCAAGTCCCTGTTCGGGCGAACAGTTTTTTTTTAAATATTAATTTAAATTTTTATTTTATTTTATTTAAATATAAGAAACTTCTTTTCCTTTCGGCTATTCCCAGTTTAGGGTTCGCAACAGCAAATCATCCATAGGAAACACTTCACCAATATTTTTTAAATATTGGTAAAGTGTTTAATTCATAATAAATTATTACTACGAGGAAGACATACCGTTGAAGATAAAATGGTTAAGTTAGCCCTCTTGTGGAGTTTCCAAAGTTATGTTATACAGAAAGATGATGTTATAAACAACCTTTTTAACATAATAGTTTTCTCGGGAAGATTGTATTGTGATAAACTGTGGACTGCAAATCTTTTTGTGGTATCCAAGATTGGGCTTTGTGAAGGGCAGTCAAGATATAATTTCCTCATTATGATACATTTCTACACCAGAGGTGACACAGGCTTTGGGTTGTGATGATTATTCTTCATTCTTCAGCTGCATTTTGTTGATTCAGAATGAATTGATTTAGTAGTTTCTATATTCAATTCTATTTCATTTAGATGTTAATGTATGGCCATTAGATCATGATTCATTTTGATGTGCTTTTTATACCGTTATACCGTTTTATACCATTAATTACCAATGGTATTGGACAAGGTTCTTAACAATCTGGACCTGGAATAAGGCTTACTGGTCACCGTGTGAGACACATGTGTTCAAAATTCCCCATTCTGAGTTCATCTCAAGTAGTGCTCAGATAAAAGCTGAGAACTCAAAGCAGAGAGAATTGTTATTTTGTTATAAAGCCAGAGTTTGAAGAATCATTATTCCTTTAGCATGGTGTGGCCTCAGCATTAACCTTTGAGTTTCATTAGTTTCTCTAGCAGAATATGTTAATCGTTGATCATATTATTTTGTTAAAAATCCGTATGAGCTCAGGCAGTGCGAGCCATTATGCTAGAACAAGTGTAACTCTTTAACTCAATTGTACATGATTATACTTGTAGCATTCAGTATTGATGTGAGATATTAAGCAAATACAAGAAGTTGCTCTGAGAGATGTATAAGAGAAAAGTGCTCTCCTCTCTGTTTCGTTATACTTTCAGGTCCAGGAGTCCAGCATTTCAGTGTTGACACGCTGTTGTTCTCTATGTGCTGTGTGTGTTCACAGGTGTTGGAGAGAATGCAGTTTCTACGCATCCATGAAAGCCTTGCCAATGCATTAATTCTATTGAAAATGTAGCGCTGACTAGAGCTGGGGAACATCGTGTGATCATGCAAAGCAGATAACAGAAATATGTCGTGGTGAGAATGCTGGGGAGGTTAGCATTTATCTGTGGGCCTGCGATAATCTTAGGACAAAACTGAAACTGTAACCAGGCCCTTCTTTGTTTAACCATACAACAATTTCATTG